>CM076571.1:3534090-3670874 GCA_034641835.2 Pinus albicaulis
GGGTGTTCAATTCTTTTTAGGGGGCATTTTAGAACCCAATTGTAATGAATAAATAATGTATATAAATGATAATTAGTTGAATAAATAATGTAGATAAATGATAATTAGTTAATTAGTAATTAGGCTGAAAGGTCACGTCTGATAAGACATGACCTTTCGTGAAGAGGCACCTGCGTGGGTATATAAGCAGGCCTCATTTGTAACATTCAATCAATTGATATTCATCATCTTCTAATATAATATTTGTATCCTCATGGATATTCAGATATTTTCAGTCTTCTGGAATATTTAGTTTGAGAAGGAACACAACCAGCTTCATTTTTAGTATCAGAGAGCGGTTGGGCAGCAAGCCTTAACCATGCCTGAGCCACGCTCTGCGATCCGAGTCGTGGCGGATCAAATTCGTCAACGTTGTTTGCCGTCGAAGACGTTTCGCTCTTAGAATTTGGAGTTTCTACGTTCTTTGAGTTGTCGGATACCCTTAGCCATTAAAAAAAGAAAAGAAGATAAAATCAATTATATATATATATATATATGTATATATATATATATATATATATATACATATATATATATATATATATATATATATATATATATATATATATATACATATTAAATAAGTGAAAAAAAGAAGAAGTAGTAACAGCACACATACTCTACAAAAAAAAAAAAAGAGACAGAAAAGAAAGAAAACATACACATATATATATAGAAAAAAAGAAGTCGGAGAATTAAAAAAAAAACAGAAAAGAGATAACAAAAAAAAAAAAGGAAAAAAAAAAATTCAAAATTCAAAATATTGATATTAAAAACAAAAGAAAAAGACTTACCTAGCTGACACCCACCACCGAGCATACAGACCGCTGCACAGAAGAGTGTCGTGTAACCACTGCAAATCCACCGGAGTACTGGCCCGACGACCACACAAGCGCTTTTAGTTGCGTCTGACCATCGACTTTCTTGCACTGTTGCTGACTCATCCCAGCCACCAAAATAGCCATTCCGCTGACACCCTCTTGCCGCTGGAATGCTCAGCCGCCTAAACAGAGAACACATTTCCGCTGTTTAAAAAAAAAAAAAAACAACCATATACGTACATGAAAACTAATTCGATTTTCCAGTTTCGTCATTAGTTTGACCCTTATTTAAATTATCAGAATTGGGGCAATAAGGGCGATACACCCTACCGTCAAATTGCAATATCGATTGATTTCTCATTTTGCAGTCTGTATGAACTACTGTTAAAGCCACCACTTCGACACTGTTCCAGCTGCCATATAGTTGTGTATAAACTCAGGAATACACTTCTCTTATTGTTAATCCACTGATTGGATTTGGTAACCCTGTCTGTGTTCGTGCTTATCTTCCCAACCCCCTCGTTCCACTTGAGTTGCTCTTCTGCCCACCATTATAACACGCTACACCTTTTCCGATTGGGTTAATGATTTTAATGTGACGACGCAACGAAAATTTAAAGCAACGCGACTCTTCCTTATATTAACTGTGACTTGTGAAAAATATAAATTTTCACAATCTTAAAGATTAAAGTGAACGCTTTAATTTAAAAATTTACTCGTACATCCGCCAGCAAGAAAGACAACCGACGATGCCTGCCTTCTCTTTGCCGTCCTCGACCCACAGCTGCCCTCTGCCTTCCACTACATACGTCATCTACATCGTGCACGTCAGAATATTGTTGTGCTCTTTGTCTTCTCTACTCTCGTCACCCTACAATCTGCCACCACGACTTTGTGCAATCTGGTCGTTGAACTATACCGTTGGACATCGAATTATTCCATACATACAGAAATACCGTATTGTCGCGTTTATATCATTGCATTTCGTGTCATCCACATACAACCATCTCTAAGGGTCGTTGAAGGAGCATCAAAAAGGTTTAACCGAACGTCGTACCCTCTCACACAACATTTATGAAAGTCTGATTAATCAAAGTGTAAAGTTCACCATTAATAAAAAGGTATCATATTATATAAAGGAAAGAGGGAAGTTAATAAGAGAGGGATTATAATAATTAAAAAGAGAAAAAAAAAGAGAAATTATTAAATAAAGTCCCAAAATTTCATTCAACTTAAGAAAGAAGAGTTAAGAGGTAAACGAAAAAGGAAGGTGAAGTTGTGAAGGTTTATAAAATTAAAAAAAAATAGTTATATTATAAATTACAAAGTTAAAAGGAATAAAAGGAATGGATCTAAATCTAGTGAATGGACTTGAAAGATTATTTTATATATATAAAAAAAAATTATAAAGAAGTACCAATTTATAAAAGGGAAGATTAATAATAATAAATAATAAATAAAAAGCTTTTAAAAGGAAAGGAAGCTTTAGAAAAAAAAAAAAACAACTATTAAAGTAAAAGTAGAAGAAAAAAAAAGGGTATTTTGAAGTTATTAAAGATTTATAATCAAGGAAGTTTATAAGTTAAAAAGAGTGAATTTGAAGAATATTTATCTCAACAAGCAAAATGACATCTAATACAAAAATGAAGTCAGGACGATTTTTAGAATTAGAAACGCTACCTATCGACCCTAAAGCGCTACTTAAAATTAAAGGAAGTATCGCAAGGAAAGATGTCACTATTGCTATATCACCCGCTGAAGAGAAAAATTATATAAACCCTAAAATTGCCAACCAGTTGGTGATTCCTGAGTCAAATATAATCGAAAAATTAGACATTTTTGACAAGAAAAAATACGACATAAAAAATCCACAACTAAACATTGGGGATTATACTTTTATCTCTCAATTTACCATGAAAACCTTAGTTTTGGATAATAGTGATATTGTGTTGGGTTCACCATGGATGGAAACCTTAGGTTCAGTTATCCTAAATACGAAAAAGAAATTTTTGACATTCACCTACAAAAAGAAGAAGATAACGCTACAAGACGTTAGCTTGAAGCCAAATTCCGTGACGCCTGAAGACGTACAAGAAATTTCGCAGGTAATTTCTCAAGAAGGTAAAAAGGTGATACAAAATATGCAAAAGGAAATCGACAAAATCACCACTAATAAGAATGAAGAAGTTGCTCGCCTCAAGGACCACAACGACAAATTACTAACGCAAATTAAGAAGTTGAAGAAAGACAAGAAGTTATTAGAAAACAAGGTGCAACAACTTGTCGAAAATAAAGCATCGAATGTAGAAATCCGAGTTGAAGAGAAGGAAACTGGTACTAATACAGTAAATGTCATAACTCAAGAAGAAGACAAGCAAGTTGCAAAAGATGCAAACTTAGATGTTGTAGTTCCGGCGATGAACGTTTCAAGCGAAAGTTATGTAACCAGCTCAATAACATCATCGCCAAAAGAAAATCAAAACATCACCACACAACTAAGAATGGAAAGTCAAACCAAAAAAGTTCCCTATCGACATCCAAATCACGGGAGAAGACAACTAGATCAAGCTATGTCTTCAGAGCATAAACAAGTTGATATTCCGAAGAATACTAATATCAGTGCAATGCGCTCAAGTGATAATTCAGCACAAGTTTCAAGTCGCCGCGAGATTCCACAGAAAATTGATTTAGGATGGTCTGATCCATTCTCAGTGCGACAGTTTTGTTTGTCACTTAGAGGATCATATCAACTTGTGTCGACAAGGATGACTGCCCCGAGACGAGAAGATGTTCGTAACAGGAAAAGAAATCGAGGCCTTTCATCAACAAGCTTTGAGGACAAAGCTTTTTGAGGGGAAGGCAATGTAATGAATAAATAATGTAGATAAATGATAATTAGTTAATTAGTAATAATGTAATGAATAAATAATGTAGATAAATGATAATTAGTTAATTAGTAATTAGGCTGAAAGGTCACGTCTGATAAGACATGACCTTTCGTGAAGAGGCACCTGCGTGGGTATATAAGCAGGCCTCATTTGTAACATTCAATCAATTGATATTCATCATCTTCTAATATAATATTTGTATCCTCATGGATATTCGGATATTTTCAGTCTTCTGGAATATTTAGTTTGAGAAGGAACTTATAAATTCAAGCTAATCTTTTTCTTGATTTTGAGGAGCTCGATATTGAAACTGAATTATCTTTGTGATTTTGGATCTTCAATATCTGAAATTTGGACCTAATGTGTCCCTCTGAATCTTCTTTTGAATGCCACAGGTCTGTCCTAATTTGGTGATGCAGCCGAAGGCTGCAAAGCCCACATTCTCTCCTTAAGATGCATATAAAAATGCATGGTTCAATTTTAAACCAAAATAACTCCCATATTTGGGGAAAACTTTAATGCTGAAGCTTACCTTTTAAAACTCTGATTAAAACCTTATAATAAAACCCACTTTGTTCAAATCAATATTCGAACTTTGGATTAAAACCCAAAACAAATCTAAGGGCCAACACATACATTAATATATGTGTTCAATGCTTTACCAATCCACCATATATTCGAACCCACGCTAACATTTCATTTATTCAAAAGTTCTACTTTACATTAAACCCAAAGTATCATCATAATAACATTCGGCTCCACCTTTCCACCGCTCATCAAATCCGAATCCCAATAGACATTAATATATAACTGGCCCACATTATATTCCATACACCCGACTTTGGTTAAATAAATACCAAAGATAAATGTTTAAATAACCTTTGGAGCCCACAACTGACCAACTTACCTTTCGTTAACCTTCACGCAGCTTCGGGTGCGAATGCCATCAGATCTCAACTACAAATCATCGAACGACTATCGCGTTCATTTTACTCCAATGACTTATCAACCCAACACAACACGAAATCAGCAGTATTGTAATTCTTTCGATGCTACGTGTTATTCCTTGGAATGTATCACGTGATTTTCTTCAATACCATTTACCAGCTTATGATCACGCGAAAACCATTTATGGTTTTATGAAACCATTCACAATTCCATTTCGCATTGTCTTTGATTTTGAAGTTTCACTGTGCCGTTTCTTTGATCGATCCAACATCTCCATCCCACAAACATCGATTTCTATTCAATGCACTACTCCATCGTTCTATTTAACTTGGGTTTCACTACGTTGCTTTTACACAACAGAATTCAACGCATGTGCATCTGTTGTAAGTAAAAATTGTCACAATACATCCCTATTGCGTCAGAACGATACAGTCTGATCATGGCAGATCAAAAATTACATTTAGCATAGCTTATTGGTCATCAAAATCATGTAAGATTAGATTTTCCTCTGCGCCTTACTTTGTGGTTTTCAGTATTTGTTCAACTCATGATTTCAACCAGGCCAAACCCTCAAATATGATTTCAAACCCGGACCTCATTTCACTGTGTGTACACAACAGAGTGTCTAATTCCTCCTTGAAATAACTTATACGATGTCATCTCCAATTATAAAATATATCCACGCCAATTAGAAGTCCAGGTAATTCCATTAATAGCATCGATCCATTCTGTGATCAATACTAATTTCCTTAGTAATTACAAATCACACAGAATTCAACATTCACCCTCAACCACACACTCTTAAAATGTAGCTTGAATATAATATGACAGAATTTCCCTTGTTCCTATCAATTTCCACTTGCACACAATATACACTCAAACACAAACTTAGAAATTGAGTTTTTCTGTATTAAAACCAATATTTACATAGGAATTATTCCTCTAGCCTGATCTTCTATATCAGTGGCCTTTTTCCTATTTTTCCCGTAGGCTTACAATTCAAATCCTACCTCTCAAATCCCTTGAATTTCTCTCTACCTATTTTTTTCTTTTTATGCCTTTGAGGCTTACATTTTATACAAAAGGTTCTGAAACTATTTTTGGTTTCAGTTCCTCCATCTTCTCAACAAAATCCTAAATATCCTCTAAGTCCTCACTTGACTCAACTAATCTGTAAGGATCCTCTTTCATTAAAAAATAATGAAACAAATTCTAATTTAGGATTTATAGTTAATTCCTAAATCTCTCAATCCCTATACACTCTCAACTAGCCCAATTCTCTCATGTTCTCCAACATTTGAGAACATTTACAAAATTTCTCAAAATATTTAATTAATTCTCATTTAAATAACTCAAATCATTACATAAGGAACCAAATCCCTTGAAAACACAAAACCCCTAAGTCTATTAAAATACTAGGAATTTTGTTGAGCCTAATGCCCCTACATCATTTGGATTCTTCAAGACAAAGTTATGCCAATCTCCAACGATGACCTAATTATGGACTGGTTCAGTAGAGTGCACTTGTACGACTTTCCGTGTGTCACTGTTTCCTTCTTCGGCTCTAAAATTGATATTCTGAACACTACATGCCATGTACTTATGACCACTTTTCACAGAATCCCAATCCGATGCTCAGAGAAACGGTTATGACATTTTTCCCACGGTCACCTCTTTGAGATGAAATTCGAGAGCCTGAAACAATCCTACCTTCCATAGATCATATCTCAACAAATGTCGTGAAATAAGATCTGAAATTTCTACAAGATGCTCACTAGGATTTCTTCTTCGCTCTATAAAAATTTAAGCTTCTGAACCCTCATATAAAACAAGTTATAGCGAAAATTCTGCGATGCCCTGTTTAGGTTAAATTCAGGAGCCTGCAGAATGCCCTAACTTCCACAGATCATATCTCCAGAAATATTGCGAACCAAACTCTGAAATTTTGCGAGGATTATCCTTGGGATCTTGGCTTCGCGCTCTAAACATTTCAGCTTCTGCACCTTCGTAGAAAAAAAGTTATATCAAAAATTCCACGATGACCTGTTTGGAGCAGTGAAACCCTAGAATCCACAGCTCTAATACCAAATGTTATGAAACCAGCTCCAAAAATAGAAAAAAAGAGATATCAACGCCTTAGAAATAAGCCACTTCAAGGGTGAAACCTCCAATACATTACATGAATGAACAATTCTTGGATTATACAAATGACCAAAACCTCCTTCTATATATAGGAGTCCATGGGCCCACAATATAATCCTAGCCGACCTTACAATAACAATGTAAGGGCACAGTAATAACAATATTAGGGTTACAGGGGTACAACAATAACAATAAGGGGGCTACACTAATAACAATAAGGGACTAAACTAGTAATATAGGAACCTAACAATATTTATTTGCCTTCCCATTATTATTAGATTATGGCTTCGATGAGTTGTCCTGGGGGGTTGCGGCCTGAATCTACCCTTTTCTCTCTGGCTTGGGGGATCCTTTTCTCTGCTTTGGGTTCACAACTCCAAATTCTTTCTTCTTCTTCTTTAATTTCTACTCAATATTTGTAGCATATCGGTATGCTACACGAAGCGAGGAGATGTCCCAGAACTCCATTTCCTCCTTAATATATTTTTGCAAACAATTTTAGTACTTGAGCCCCAGATGTTTCTCATAGTATTTGATACCCAACTGTGTGCGCAAAGTATGGAAAATATTCATCAACTCATGCACATATTGATCCCTTTGCTGTTGCAACATCATCCATTATATGTACTTGTACTCGTAGCTCCCCATGGGTTAATACTATTTATTGATGACATCTCAGCAAGAATTCCAAGTGGGTGCAGTTGAAAAAAATGAGAGTTCTCTCTCATTGATATATTCACAGTAGGTTTCCCACCAATCCTTGACATGGGGGTTGGTTTTGAGGAGTGAAAAAGTAATCTTTTCCCTATTGGAAAAATCATGAACTGAAAAATATCCTTCCAATATATTTACCATCTATATACGACATCTACATCTATGTGGCCTTCAAATATGGGAATTTTAAAATTGAATTATACCTTGAAGGGAGTGGCACCTCCAGAGTGGTTGTCAAATGAAGATGCATCATATGTGGGCATTTGCTAAAGGATCTAGGAAAATTTGTCCATCAACACGTTGCTTTTTCGCTCAAGGGATTATTAGAGAAATATTTTGAAAGGATCTCCTACTCCCTTCTATTTATTTTCTTCCACCATGGGAGGCTGTCGGGGTTTGCGAGGCCAATCTTGCAAAGGTTCTACTAGTTTGAGCCCTAAATCCTTATACCCATACCTGGTCTGGGACATGCAAACAAAAATAGAGAAAGAGAATAATTTTTGATACCACTATTTTGAACTTATGCCAGAATGAAACAAAATACAGATATAAAGAAAAATGAAGAGATGTAGAAAAAATAAATCTTCATTTCATTAATATCAAATAACTGAAATATGCTTACATAAAAAATGGGAATAAACTAGCTCGGGTGATGGTCACTTATCTCTGAGAAGAGATGTGGCAACTAAATTCTACTGAACTGTGTTATAGTGAGGAAAAATGTACTTTTTATTATTAAACAACAAAGGGAAACACAAAAAAACCAAAACCCTAACCCTGGGAGATGGAACGACAAGAGTTTATGGGCTCTGTTAAGGTTAGTTGGGTAGAAAACTTCCTGGGGTCGTAACTTGAACATATGATATTAGTTTGGTGTGTATGATACCTCATTAGAAATGTATCTTCAAGTACTACAAGATTTTTGGCATGGTTGTAGACCTAAAAAAACATCGTCAAGGGTGTCAAAAAAATTTCAGAAGTTTAGGACCTAAAAAATTACTAAAAATAATAAATTGTGCTATAATCAAGGAACTTGATGAAACTGATTGGATGTCTTGGTGGAATAGGTGGCTGGCCACCAATATCCACCTAGATGAAAAATGTTCTTGTGTGATGGAGATGGAAAATAGTGAATTACACCAATAAATATGTGCATAACAGAGTTAATCATGAAGACAAATAATTTCTCCTCATTGTTTAGGAGTCGAGTTTGCATTGAAAAATTATTAAATTGTTCAAAATAAAATGATATTTTTAAGTAGGAAATAATGTGTATTCTTAGTGGTTTTATATGTATATATTAATTTTCCTTCACTTTAAAATCTTAACCGAGGTTCGTAAACTTAGAGCTGCAATATATCACTAGTCTAGGCACACTTAACAAACCTATTTAGAATTAAACAAGATTCACCATTTTAATCGAACATGTTTCACTCAAATAACTTTAATTGATTCCATTATCTGCCTAGTACAGAATCAAGTACCGTAATCTTATCTTTGTTCTAAACCAAGTACTGGAATCAAGTATTGAACCATATAGAAGCAGTATCAAAGAGTACCATAAACCATATGCTTACCCAATCCTCCATTATTTCTTCATAACATGAATACAAGAATGATGTGTCTATCTCTCCCTCTCAACTATGGAGGATAAAATTATTCCTATAAAAGGAAATTACTAAAGTTCCCTCTTAACAAGGGACTTTCCCAAGCTCCCTCCCAACTAGGGACCTTTTTCCAACAATAGCTCTTTGCTCTTTAGTGGAGATCACGGTACTATAAACTGCTTATAGGTCTCCTCCTTCTGCATCATGTCATGAATTTCATCTTCTTCATTATGGAGCCTTCTTCATCATAACTTCTTCGTAGGGCATTCACCATCTTCTACATCATTTTCTTTTCAATGACACATAGTGTTGAACCAATAGTCTTGTCATCCTGATCTTCATTAGAAAGTGATATTGTAGTCCACATCCGACTACCCTTCATACAAATACCTCTTCCAAGTCATATTTTTTTCATGATCTTCCATCCAATATCATGATTACTATTTGTCGGTGACATCTACAAATCTATTTATGTAGCCCTATTTCAACCCAACCATATGTGTTTCAAAAATCAAAATGAACATCAAATCAAAGTTACCTTTTTATCATGGCCTTTCGTCATGACATCTGCTTCTTGCAACATAAACACCATGCACATGTATGAATCCATCTCCAAGACATTTATTACGAATATTTTTCTTTTGTAGTGTGCATATCAAGGCTTCATACCTTCTTCTTCAATGGAGATGTCATAGCTAATTCTTCTAGTTATCAGATGCTATGTCTTATCTTATGAATAGAGCTGCATATTTCATGAACTATTCTTACTTTCTTCACATATTTATTTTCTCAAGGTCTTCTTTACATGGTTCTTTAAACACAGGAACAATGATTTTCAACCACCTTATATTCCATATGAGGTCATATTATGTTGATTTCATCTTATCAATATGTGTAAGAGTTCAAGGCACATTGTCTACATGCCTTCATGCATCATTCTAATGGAAGAGATACTTCTTCTTTTATCATGGTCATGAGATAGATCATTCAACCATGCTATCTGCAACAATATGATGACATGAATTTATCTATTAAATATATACATACCTTTTCCTTCTTTTGGTCATCTAGACTTCTTTCTAGTAGCTTCCTTTTTTTTTCTTGAAGATGAAATTACTTCAACCAACTCAACATGATTCACTCCTTTATCAACATACCATAATTATTCTAAACAATGGATCCCATAGAAGGTGGAATCTAGACAATCATCGTGACACTTGCTTCTTCCAAGTAGAGGTGAACCTTCTCATAGAGATTCTAGTGGAGGATCTCGATGATCCTCATTTTGCAAATGCTTCTTTCTAATAACGATGGTGTATGATGATATTTATTTATCTTCTATCTTGATAGATTAATTTACTCCAACCATATATACTTTGGTTTTCCTTTATATGCTTCCAATGGAGATGCCATTTCTATCATGAGGGCTACTATAACCATGTAGACTTTATACTTAAGCTCTCCTTCCATGCTTGTATGATGATATCATATCTACCTTGCTATAATGAATCCTATCATAATTGTGATGCTTTCTATAATATTATATAACTAAAAATAACTAAGTGAAGGAGATTATCTTAGTCATAGTAGAGATCATTCACTTCCTCCTTCTTTGTTTTCTTCTTTTCTATTTCTCCGACTTCTTTGGTAACATGGGCTTCATTTTTTTCCTTTCTCTTCTTGTTGTCCTTCTTGAGTTTAGGAAAATTCCTTTGTAAATCCCCATATTCATTACATTCATATAATTTCATCTTTGACATATTGATATTCTTTATTTTCCGAGGATCAAACTTTCCAAACTTTCCTTTCTTTTCCTGGCCATGGCAGCATATGCTTGAACTTCTTCATTTGATCCAACATCGCTCTTTGCCTTCAAAATAGTTTCTTCAATATTATATAATGACTAAAGTTCAATGAATGGAGTGGCTTCCTTCTTTCCATAGATACTTGATACAAAGTTTCCCCATTCATCAGGTTGTGCATTGAGTACAACGGTGGTCATTTATTTATCAAACATTATTTCCTCTAAATCTTGAATTCAATATTTTTTTTGAGATACCATCATAAGATATGAGGCTACCCCTTCTTCCTTATATACCTTTACTTTGTATAAATTGGTTCTCAATGATATAACTTATCCTACAGTGCTTACGGAAAACAATTCTACTAACTTTTCATATATATATATTTCAATTTCTCCAACTTTTCTACATAAGGGATGAGGGAATTATTGATTGATTCTATGAGAATTATTTGAGCCCTTATTTCCCTTCTCATATACTTCGATAGTGCTTGATATTTCTCTTAAGATGATTTGGAGATTGAACCCTTAACATATTCAATAATTTCATTCTCTACGAGGATCAAATCTATCCTCTTTTTCCCAATATATCACCCCTATCAGGGCGGGGAATTGAATTGGTTACTTCACATCTGGAGTGCCTTAATACAGCACTTGATAACCGTTTATCAAGACCCCATGGACCATAACTCTTGTTTTATTGTTTTAACTATTATTTTATTATTTTTCCTTAGGAGGCTACTTTTAGGTTGAATTGTTTTCTAATGCAATTTGTCTTTTCCAATTTCATTTACTTTTTTCAGGTCACTTTGTTATGTTGGAAATATTCTAATCTAGATTAGTTTACTAATATATCTAGTTCTTTCCCTTTTAACACATCCTTTTTATCTTTGAATTCTGTGGAGCCTCCTCCATTCCTAGAGTCAACTATATGTGTTAGTGCCTTTGTTACCTACATCTTTTTATCAGTGAATTCAGTCTGTCTCCTAGTGTTTCCAGGTTGGGTGCTTCTATAAGTACTTTTCTCCAAGTAGGATATGTTTCCTTTGGTAAATTGGGGCTTTTTATATCTTCTTGGATTGTTCATTCTATCACAGAGGGGATCTTGCCTCCCCTTGGGAAAATATTTCCTAGCTTCTCTCACCTATCACCCTCTTAAATCTCTTCAGCACCTCTTATGAACCCTGTAAGAAGGAAAATATGCCTTCCCAGTCGAAAATTTAAGCATGTGGATTAAAAGAGAGAAAATTCCTTAAATAATGGGTAACTTGGATTGTAGCAAGTGTTCCCAACAAAGAATATCTTCAACTATAAAAAATGGAAATTTATGGGAAGTAGCAATAGCAAATGACAACATCCATCAACCTCAAATAATTTCAAACTTTGACAGGTAAAATAGATCAACATGAAGATGAAATTGACGCTCTCATACAACAAATAGAAGAATTGTAGTTGCATAGATGAGTCAGTGATAATCATCCTACCAACAATAATTATTCCAATCAATATGTGGGTATAATTTTTTCGGATCTCAACTAACTTCCAAAAGATAACCCCGCTTCAATTATTTGATGTACTCCCTTTATAAATGAGTTTTTCTTCTCGACCATTTTTGCATAGTTTATGCATGTAGCTTGTTAGCTAGTTTCCTTCAAATATAAAATTTTTGTAATTCCTAAAATGTCCTCTCTATAGGAACCATAATTAGATGAACCATTGTAACTATTTCTCAAGTAACGGTGCATCCAAGTGCAAATTTTAATAGAAAAATTCTTTTTTCTTAAAAAAAATAAAAAAACTAAAGCATAATTTCTCTTCATATATTTATTATTTCCAATTAATCCACTATAGTGTTTTTTCTCAAATGCTTATATTTAAAAATGGTTTTTATTGTTTGGAAAGCCTTTCAAATAATGATTGTAATCCCAAAATCTAAGAAAAAATGCTTATTGCTTTTGTAGGTCTTCTAAAATACACAGTGACCAATTTGAGAGAATGAATGTGACTCCTCTGGTTTTAAAGTTAAATTATGCACCTAAAAAATATGTCAAAGATGTAGGGAAAGAAAATTATAGAAATAATACTCCATACTCCATGGTTCACTTTAATTGTCATCCATGATTCATGCAAACTTCCAAGCAGTTGTCGGGCACTATGTGCACACAATTATAGTTATGTTATGTTGTAGTTATAAATAATTAAATACGGGGTTCAAATGGAAGCCACTCTAATTACATTCTATGTAACCCAGATTCTAGTTCTAATTACCATCCCTTCCTATAATTTATTGGAAGTCATATGGGGTTGACACCATTTCCCAATGAAATAATTTATATTTATATATTCAAACCCGAACAATGGAATAACTTACATGCTCATAAATACTTCCAAAGTTCACAACCCATAACAATTATTATTGTCATCAAAAGTAATGAAAATAACATGAAAATCATATTATTAAACACAAGTCTATCTTAATGGAAATGCTAATAACAAAGAACTACAAGGAGTACAAACAATAAACTTTATGTATATAATTAACTCATATAAGAAGAATGGAAATGGAAGGAGGGTTTTTATGATCCCCTTGAATTTTCCATAATTAAGTGAGTTCTAGGAAACCATCAAAATAATTTCTAAAATAGAAATGCACTCAACCTTTTATTCATAAATATGCAAAAAATCCAAAAGTATTGGAATTATATTCTATATTAAACCAATATTAACGAGTCCTTACTATGGGGAATAACAAAATTGGGGACCCTAGAGCTTCATTATAAAC
Source organism: Pinus albicaulis (assembly GCA_034641835.2). Lineage (NCBI taxonomy): Eukaryota > Viridiplantae > Streptophyta > Pinopsida > Pinales > Pinaceae > Pinus > Pinus albicaulis. The sequence goes on from CM076571.1 coordinate 3,547,833, forward strand.
CACATAAACACTAATTATTAAACCAAAGGGGTTCTAAGTAAATCTATCAACCAAATTATTGATTATCATGAGGTTGTTTGGGCCTAGTCTACCCATCCACTCAATGTAGTTAGGCCTAGAGATTTATTGTTGCCTCATGTATCTTATTCTAATTCAAAATGTGACTAAAATTTTAAAAATTAATATTACTCTTGTATTAAGTGGGTATGTGCATGGGATGGTAGCCTAGGCTAGTCACGATCATGAATAGGACATGATCTCTTGATTTACCTTTGTGTTCTCACATTAAGGTATTCCTATATTTTGTAAGTGGAATAATTATGCAATAATTATGCCGATAGGAATTTTATTATGAGATTTATGTTTGTGACACTGTTGAGATTCGTTGTCCTCAACAGGTGTCACCACATGATTCTCAACAACGTCACTGTACTATACTTTATGATTGGTTCTTTATGATTTTGCACCAGGTACTTTATGATTGGTATTTTATGATTTTTCCATGAAACTTCGCCCCCTACTTTATAATCAACTTGGAAGATCAATTGAAAGCCCCTGAATTGTTTTCCCACTGTTTAGCCACTCTACAATGTCTACAATTACTCATTTCACTTCATATATTCCTTCAACTCAGAAGGATTGGCCTCTATCTGCAATCTTCCTTAGGGGAATAAATTCAATGTTCACTTCAGTTATCATTGAAAGATAATGAAAGGCCAGTGGACTTCAGTTATCAGAGCTCTCACAGTCATGGAAAATGTTTCATAGTTGATTCTTGCTCTTCAACTCTCCTGGAAAAACACAGCTTATTACATTGCATCCCACCTTTTCCCCTGCAATTCCTCAACCCACATAGTTTCATTTTCATCCCATCAATCCAGGTAGTTACATGTGTTTAATCAGATTTTCTTCTTGGGCGATCTTTCATGCAGTTACATGTGTTTACTCAAATTTTCTTCTTGGGCATCCTTTCGAAGCTCAAGATGGAAATGGCCAGAAAATATGTTGAGACAGACCTTCCCTTTGTTACTGATGAATATAATAAATACTAATGGCTATAAAATATGCCTAGATAGAGCTTCCCTTTCTTTTTTCTTCTCCGTTACTGTGAAGGATAGATAGGTATTTGGAGTCGGACTGTGAAGGTGGGAAGATGAGGTGGATCCTAATGTTGTATTTATAGAAGCGTGGGGAAGCCGTATCCTTGTACAAACATAAAATTATAGAACAACACAACAGAAAGAAGAGGTCGAGCGTCAAGACAAACACATGTACCACATGCCCCATATCACACTGCACATCCCAACTCAACTAATAGAAATAACTAACGCCTGCCTCTATTTCCAATTGCCGCACCTTTCATTTCGGTTAAGCTGATTCTAAGAAGACAAAATCTTCCACATGTGTAGAGTCTTTGAGAGTGCAGGGAACATGGCCTAGGATATGTGCATTCTATTCCATGCAGCATAATTTTCCATTCAAACACAATAAACTAGCACTCTTTTAAATGCTTGAAAGATTACTAAAAAATTTAGAATATTATTGCCTTCAAACTACCCAATTGAGCCTAAGGCTAGTCCGAAAGAGGGTTTTAATCTCTGTACATGATGGCTAACATTATGTTGCTTATCGGTATCCTTGCCAAAAACACTGCCAACCCAATTTACAATATAGTTTTGGATTGAATGAGATGTTTCCAACTACAGGCCTGTGAAGATGGATGAAGCCATTTTTGAAAACCGACAAGAGACATGTTGAAATATTAAGGTCACCTGTTGTGCCTTGAGCAGGAAGAACAAAGAACAAAGTACAAAGGTAGCAGCAGCAGTAGCAATAGAGATTGAGTGCGTAGCACTCTGTATTCAAGAAGAATGGAGAATCCGTAAGGAAGAATTAAATTCTTGATGGGCCGCAGCCACAACAATAGAAGAATTAACTCAGTGATGGGCAGAGCCGTTTTTGTCTACGAAAGAACAGAGATTAGCTTTACGGAGGGGCATATTGAGTTAAGACAGTCATTTCGAGCTTTAAATCCCTCAACAACCAAAGATATTTTTGAAGCAGTGTCTTGTTGATATGGGAGAGTTCCGCAAAGCGGAACGTTTAAAACAAACAAAACATATATAATAATCGCCCTCACAATAGCAGAGGCCCATGGGTCCACAAGACCACGTGGCGGTATCTTATTGCAATCGCAACAGCGTAATCGCAAGGTTCAATCGGCGGAGTTTTGTTATGGGCTCCGATTGAAGGTCGGACCTGATCATATTATATGCCATAGTTTATGCGCCATCGCGTCCATGATTCCAATCGGAATCGGAAGATTGTTGGATTTAATTGTCAACTGCCAAGATACGGCAGCATAGCACAACAAAGAACAGTGCCAAGACTGTACGCGGGGGTCAGGCAGGCAAAGCCGACGGTGGAATGAACCCCCTCGGAGCTGGGCCCACACCATACAGCCGCAAAGCCATTCCGCGAGGGTCTAGTAAGTATTGTGGCAGGAGCTGTGAACCCCCTCGGAATGCTGACATCACCGCAGCGGGGTCCACACTTGATGATTGACAAAGGTTGCGGGGTTTAAATTTATTTACCCATCGCATATGTTATTTGTTTTCATATTTTTGTAATGTTTTCCTGTGTATTTTGTTTTTATGTTTTATGACCGTCGCGCCTATATAAAAAGTGAAAATGCACGCGCATGTTATGAATTACTGTATTGTATCGTGAACCACTGTGTGAAGAGCCCGCAGGCAAGAGAAAACACAGTAAGACCATTACAGCACTGTCTTGTGCATTATAAGAGAGACAGAGAGCATTGTTTTGAAGTTCTGTGCACTGCGTCTGCAGCAGTCACTGTAGTTGTTCATCCCTCTCTTTAGAGGAAGATCTGTATTAGTTTTTTTTTGAAGAAATAGAAGTTGTCTTAAAAGTCTGAAAACTATGTCTCCTGTCAATTTATTTTTATTTCTCTGTGTTTACAAGGAGAGCTTATTCTCTCCACTTGGAATTCTCAAAATTCCAACATGGTATCAGAGCACATCTAGGCTCTTTGAAGATTTCAAAGAAGCTGAAGAAGAAGACTTGTTGCAGTGTTTCTCTCCAGCAGCGTGAAAAGCTCAACAGTAGTCAAGGTTAGGTATTTCTCAAAGATAAAAGTGCAGTTGTTTATTGTTTAAAGAGTTTGTTCTTTCAGTAAAGGAAAGATAGTTTGTTTAAAGTCTGAGTTCAGTTTAAGAAGCAATGGCTGGACCAAGCACTGGTATGAATCTTGGAAGTGTTCAGCTTCCACAGTTTAATGGAAAGAACTATGATTATTGGGCCATTACCATGAGAGCTGTGTTTGTCTCACAAGACTTGTGGGAACTAGTAGAAGATAGTTTCACAGAACCAGCTGATGAGCAGGCTTTTAATGCCTTAACTCAAGCAGAGAAAGATGTGTTGAAGAATAATAGGAAGAAAGATGCTAAAGCTCTCTTCTATTTGTATCAAGCTGTAAGTGAGAGTGTGTTTCCAAGGATAGCAGCAGCTAAGAAATCCAAGGAGGCATGGGAAACTCTGAAAGTAGCTTATCAGGGTATGGAGAAAGTTAAGACAACAAAACTTCAGTTATTGAGAAGAGATTTTGAAACTCTTCGCATGAAAGAGTCAGACAGTGTTGACACATTTTTCACACATGTGATTGGGACTGTCAATCAGATAAGATCCCATGGAGAAACTCTTGAAGAAAGAAGGATTGTGGAGAAACTTTTGAGATGCTTACCCTCAAAGTTTGATGTTATTGTAATCACCATAGAAGAGACCAAAGATCTTTCACCGTTCACAGTGGATGAACTTCATGCCTCACTAATAACCCATGAACGGAGATTGAGCAGAGATGAAACCTCATCTCTTGAACATGCCTTCAAGACCCAAATGCCTTCAGGAAGGGGAAGAGGTCAAGGAAAAGGAAGAGGAAGAGGTAGAAGCCAGAACAGAGGTGGAAGGAACAACCCTTCACATTCACATGGAAGGAGCAACAATGAAAATCAGAGCCATGGCCAATGCAACAGCCAGCAAGGTGGACATCAACACCAACATGCTCATGGACAAAGGTATGACAAATCCAATGTCCAGTGTCATTATTGCAAGAAATATGGGCACTATGCCAATGAATGTAGAAAGAAGCAAAATGACATGAAGAATAGGCAGAATGCTAATGTAGCAAAAGAGGAAAAGAACCCAAGTAATGTGTTGTTAGCTTGTAATGTAGCACAAGATAAAGAAGATGATGTTTGGTTCTTAGATTATGGATGTAGTAATCACATGACTGGCAACAGAGCAATGTTTGCCAATCTTGATGAAGAAGTTAAATCTGAAGTGACCACAGGGACTGATACTAAAATCTCTGTCAAAGGGAAAGGCAGAGTAAGTATTCGTGCAAGGAATGGGGAGAAAAAATTTGTCCCTGATGTGTATTATGTTCCAGGTCTGAAATGTAATCTTTTGAGCGTAGGGCGGCTCATAAACAAAGGTTACAATGTTATATTCAAAGATGATGTGTGCACCATAAAAGATATTCCTCCAAGTAAGAAAATTATTGCTGAAATACAAATGACCAGCAATAGAATGTTTCCACTCAAGCTCAACATTGACTTGAAAGGAAAAGGAAAGAATGTAGCAGCTGTAACTCAAGAAGCCTTCCAAAAGGAAGAGAAAGATGAAAATTGGTTATGGCATCTGAGATTTGGACATCTAAATTTCGGAGGCTTGAATTTGCTGCACAGAAAAGGAATGGTAAGAGGTTTACCACTGATAGAGAAGCCTGACAGCCTATGTGAAGGCTGCATCTTGGGAAAGCAACACAGAGAAAACTTTCCTTTAGGGAAAAGCATAAGGGCGAAAGCACCTTTGGAGATAATCCACTCAGATTTATGTGGGCCGATGCAAACAACATCTGTTTCGGGCAGCAATTACATGCTGACTTTCATTGATGATTTCACACGAAAAGTGTGGGTTTATTTTCTGAAATATAAGAGTGAAGTCTTTCAGAAATTTCGTCATTTTAAAGCTCTTGTAGAAAAACAGAGCGGACTGCACATTAAAGTCCTCAGAACAAATAGAGGAGGAGAATATATCTCAAAAGAATTTCCACGTTTTTGCAGAGAGAGTGGCATACACAAGCAGTTTACCACCAGGTACACGCCGCAACATAATGGAGTGGTTGAAAGGAAGAATCGAACCATAATGGAGATGGTGAGAAGTATGCTAAAGGCGAAACACTTACCGAATGAGTATTGGGCAGAAGCAGCAAACTGCGCTATATATATTTTAAATAGATGTCCCACAAAAGTAGCGAGGAACAAAGTTCCAGAAGAAGCGTGGAGTGGAAGAAAACAGGGAGTCACCCACATGAGAGTTTTTGGGTGTGTAGCATATGCACACATTCCAGAAAAATTGAGAAAGAATTTGGATAGTAAGGGGGAGAAGTGCATTTTTCTTGGATATTGTGAAGATTCCAAAGGATACAGGTTGTATAACCCATCCACAAAGAAGTTTGTAATAAGAAGAGATGTGCAATTCATTGAAGAGGAAGCAGGGGATGGAAGCATTGAGAAAACAATCAATGTTAAAAGTTGTTTATCTCATGATGAAGATGAAGAAGATGTGGTTGAAATTAAGAACCCATCCGTAGCACAACCTACACCAACACAAGGACAGCAAGGAACGCCTCAAGCGGCAGCAAGAACACCCTTGAGAAGAAGCGTGAGTGGTTCACCAAGCACACCACATGGAACAGAACTAAGTGCTTCATCAAGCACGAGTACACCAGGTGAAAGAGGAACAAAGTTCAGAAGTCTTAGAGAAATTTATCAGCAAGGAGAAGCAAATGAAGGTATGAATTCCTTATTTTCTTTGTATTGTCAAGTTGATGATCCTATTCATTTTGAAGAAGCAATTAAAGATAGAAAATGGATAGAAGCTATGGATGATGAAATAAATGCCATAGAGAAGAACAAAACATGGGAGTTGGTTGATCTCCCAGAAGGAAAAGAAGCCATTGGTGTTAAATGGGTCTATAAGACCAAAAGCAATGCTGAAGGAAAGATAGAAAGACACAAGGCCAGACTTGTTGTCAAAGGATATAAGCAGAAGCAAGGGATTGATTATGAAGAAAATTTTGCACCAGTTGCAAGAATGGAGACGGTAAGAGCAGTGCTGTCCATAGCAGCACAAAACAAATGGAAAGTATACCAGATGGATGTAAAATCTGCATTTTTAAATGGAGTTTTAATGGAAGAGGTATATGTGGAACAGCCTTTGGGATATGAGAAGAAAGGCCAAGAGCATAAGGTCTTTAAATTGAAGAAAGCTCTTTATGGGCTGAAACAAGCACCAAGAGCATGGTACAGCAGAATAGATTCTTATCTATTGGAGAATGGATTTGAAAAGTGTGAGGGAGAACCCACCCTCTACATCAAAGAAAAAGATGGTAAATTGTTGATTGTGGTTTTATATGTTGATGATTTAATTTTTACAGGTAATGATGATTACCTTGTTGAAAACTTTAAAACAGTCATGAAAGATGAATTTGAAATGACTGACATGGGTTTGCTGAGATACTTCTTAGGAATAGAAGTAGAAAAAAATGAAAAATGAATTTTTATTTCTCAAGCAAAATATGTGAATCAAGTTTTAGAGAGATTTAATATGCAGGAGTGCAAAGCTGCAATTACTCCCACAGTAATGGGATTGAAGCAAAGTAGAGATGACAGCAGCAAGGATTTTGATCCAAGTTTATATAAAAGCATAGTTGGCAGCCTCATGTATTTGACTGCAACTAGGCCGGATATTATGTATGCTGTTAGTTTAATTTCCAGATTTATGGAGAAGCCAAAAGAAGCACATTGACAGGCAGTAAAAATAATTCTGTGGTATGTTAAAGGTACAAAAGGATTTGGTATTTTATATACAGCTTCAGAAAATTCAGAATTAGTTGGATACATTGACAGTGATTGGGCTGGAAGTGTAGATGATCGGAAGAGCACTTCCGGTTATGTTTTTCATATGGGTTCAGGAGCCATTTCATGGGCTTCCAAGAAACAGCCTATTGTAGCTTTGTCTACAACAGAGGCAGAATATGTGGCAGCTACAGCAGCAGCGTGTCAAGCAATTTGGATGAGAAGGATGTTGAGAAGTTTGTGCCAAGAACAGGTAAAGGGCACTGTGATTTATTGTGACAATAGCTCAGCTATTGCATTTTCAAAGAATTCTGTGTTTCATAAAAGAACAAAGCACATAGACACAAAGTATCATTATATCAGAGAATTGGTGAATAATGGTGAAGTTGTTTTACAGCATTGTAAAACAGAGGAGCAGTATGCAGATATTTTAACTAAACCATTGGGACAAAAGACATTTGAATTTCTAAGAAAATGCTTGGGTATGATGAATAACCCAGCAGCTGACTTTAAGGGGGAGTGTTGAAATATTAAAGTCACCTGCCGTGCCTTGGGCAGGAAGAACAAAGAACAAAGTACAAAGGCAGCAGCAGCAGCAGCAACAGAGATTGAGTGCGCAGCACCCTGTATTCAAGAAGAATGGAGAATCCGAAGGAAGAATTAAATTCTTGATGGGCCGCAGCCACAACAGCAGAAGAATTAACTCAGTGATGGGCAGAGCCGTTTTTGTCTATGGAAGAACAAAGATTAGCTTTACGGAGGGGCAGATTGAGTTAAGACAGTCATTTCAGGCTTTAAAGCCCTCAACAACCAAAGATATTTTTGAAGCAGTGTCTTGTTGATATGGGAGAGTTCCGCAAAGCGGAACGTTTAAAACAAACAAAACATATATAATAATCGCCCTCACAACAGCGGAGGCCAGTGGGTCCACAAGACCACGTGGCGGTATCTTATTGCAATCGCAACAGCGTAATCGCAAGGTTCAATCGGCGGAGTTTTGTTATGGGCTCCGATTGAAGGTTGGACCTAATCATATTATATGCCAAGTTTATGCGCCATCACGTCTGTGATTCCAATCGCAATCGGAATATTGTTGGATTTAATTGTCAACTGCCAACATACGGCAACACAGCACAACAAAGAACAGTGCCAAGACTCCACGCGAGGGTCAAGCAGGCAAAGCCAGCGGTGGAACGAACCCCCTTGGAGCTGGGCCCACACCATACAGCCGTAAATCCATTCCGCGGGGGTCTGGTATGTATTGTGGCAGGAGCTGTGAACCCCCTCGGAATGCTGACATCACCGCAGCGGGGTCCACACTTGATGATTAACAAAGGTTGCAGGGTTTAAATTTATTTACCCATCGCATATGTTATTTGTTTTCATATTTTCGTAATGTTTTCCTATGTATTTTGTTTTTATGTTTTATGACCGTCGCGCCATATATAAAAAGTGAAAAGGCCCGCGCATGTTATGAATTACTGTATTGTATCGTGAACCGCTGTGTGAAGAGCCTGCAGGCAAGAGAAAACACAGTAAGACCATTACAGCACTGTCTTGTGCGTTTTAAGAGAGACAGAGAGCATTGTTTTGAAGTTCTGTGCACTGCGTCTACAGCAGTCGCTGTAGTTGTTCATCCCTCTCTTTAGAGGAAGATCTGTATTAGTTTTTTTTTGAAGAAATAGAAGTTGTCTTAAAAGTCTGAAAACTCTGTCTCCTGTCAATTTATTTTTATTTCTCTGTGTTTACAAGGAGGGCTTATTCTCTCCACTTGGAATTCTCAAAATTCCAACAAGACAAAGGGTGGTCATCTTTATCATCCCCTCTCCCACATTACAGTTGGGTTTTATTTATGAAAAAAGAAAATATATGGACGTATTTCTTTGATTTCTATGATATGATGATCTGTTTCACTGGGGGTTCCAAATAAAATAATGGGATGACACTTGGATTTGGTCAGTTTTGAACCGCTCACCTCCTAGTAATGATACCATGACGAAATAAATGGGCCACCTAATTTTGTAGATGAGTGGTCGGTTCTGTCGAAGAAAAATGCCGACAGACTGCACCCATTCTAACAAATGAACGAATGAATTCTGGAGGTAGGATTAAGGAAAATAATGACTGTGATTAAGTTGAAATTTTTGGTCATGCTAATTGAATGGTCGACCTAAAACCTAAAACCCAAAACCCAAAATGTAAAGGGAGCTTTATTTCTTAATAAGAAAATGATAACCAACCAAAGGGATTTTAATATTTTTTTGTCCTAAGTTTGTTATGAGATTAAGTATGCCAACTCCCACGTCAATTAGGGACAAATTTTCGGAAATTCCAATTTTTTTGATAATGGTGCCATACTTTATGTAGGTTCGAGGTTTGCTTGACACTTACACCACCTACTCTTCCATGAAGCTCTTCATTTTCCAAAATCATAAACTCCAGTTAGTGTGATGATGGTGCCATGCTTTATGTAGGCTCGAGGTTTGCTCGACACTTACGCACTTACACCACCTACTTTGCCACAAAGCTCTTCATTTTCCTAAATCATTTATTAATGGAGGATCACATTTGGGCTTAAAATACCAATAAGGCATGATGTTCTGTATTCATAAACTTGTGCATCTGAAGATTAACTATACGTGATAGCTTGAATCTTGCATTCCGACCCTTATTCCACAGTGTTGCGGAAACCCTATTTTGGTACTCTATTTGCATGCGTAGTTTTCATGGTCTTTTCGATGTTTTATTTCTATTTTGGCAAAAGCTTCCACTTTACATCTACTGCATACTGGTTTACTTTCGTTCTTCGTATCTTGCAATATAATTGGAAAGATTCACAGTTTTCCTTGCTGACCTGTCGAGTAAAGGACACTTATCATAGTGTGGTTAAACAGTAGGCCGTTACAACTCTTTACTGAAATCTTGGTTTTCTACTCGTTCTCTACCAGGATAGTTGTTACCCTGTAAACGAATGTTAATTTTTCATTTCCTGTGCTTCCATTTGTTTCCTTTCTTTCAGTCTATTATCTTACAGTTTTGCATGTAATAAGTAAGGACATAAGTGAATAAGAAAGAATCCAAATAATGCATCTTCTTATGGTTCCAACTTAAATAGAATCTTTCAGTGCCTCTTCCGAAATTAAACTTGAATGTAACTCTTAGCCAATGTATTTACAAACTGGATATCTTTAAATTTTCTAAAGTAATTCTGGAAATGAATAAATATTATAGATGCTATAACTAAACTCGTTTTTTTCTGCATTCATTTATAAGAATGGTACACTTCCCTTCTGTTTCTTTTACAATATAACATTAAGATAACAACATAGCAATACATATCTGTAATTCTATAGTGAAATAACTCAGATTATCACATTAGTACTTATCTGTAGGGATAGGTCTGTCCAAGCTGTTGTCCACCCAACCTTCAAGGGAGGCTATCACGTCCTCCGCTTGCCCCCTAGCTCCAGAAACTGATTGGTGCCACGGGAATAACAGTGGAATAACCTGCTGTGACCTCTGGATATCAATTCCAGTCACCAACAGTCAAATTTTGGCTTACACAAGGGTTCCAAAGATATTTTCAACTGGTCTCATACCAGCTCAAGAAAATACTTTCCCTTTCTTGCCCATTTTCCAGAACCCCCCTCCATCCTCTGGATTCCAACTTTATCCCATGAGGAGGGGTAACTGTTTCCAACTGTCCCCAACCACCATCTATTCTAGGAAACTAATACCAACAGCTTAGCAGCTTCCCTTCCATTCATTGTTTTCTTTTTAAATAATTTCAAAAATAAAATAAATAGGATTTTTGTCTCAACACATAACCATTAAGTCTTTCTTATCAGCAATTAAAAATAAACAAATTGTTTAAACTAGTTAATGCTAACTAATCTTTAAATGAGGCTGTCACATCTTCCCCCCTTGGAAGTACACCGTCCTCGGTGTTTTCAGCCAGACCCTGCAAACAGTTCAGGGTAAACCTCCTGTATAAACTTTTCATCCTCCCAAGTAGCTTCGTCCAGACCGAAGTGCTTCCATTGCAATTTCACCTGGACAACTACTCTTTTGCGGACTTCTATCTATCTCCTTTCGATCAAGTATACGTAGCGGCTCGACCAGAAACTCTCCATCCGGTTCTACCTGAAAATTCTGCCAATGAATTACATGTTTCTCATCATGCACGTATCACTTTAACAATGATACATGGAATACATTATGCATTTTAATATGACTAGGCAGCGCCAGTCTATAAGCTACTGGCCCCACCCTTTCCATAATTTGGAAGGGTCCACAGTAACGAGGGGCTAACTTGGCGCAAGAAGTTCACCTTAAGGTACTTATTTTAGGCTTAATCCTGACATACATATGATCACCCACTCCGAATTCGCGATAAGATCTTTTCTTATCTGCAAAGACCTTTTGTCGATCCTGCGCGGCCTTCAAGTTCTGTCTTATTCTTTTTACTTTAGCTTCTAGTTCAGCCAATATTTCTGGCCCCAACATTAATTTTGTCTCCGGACTGCTCCAGTTAATTGGTGTACGACACTGTCGTCCATATAACGCTTCTAAGGGGCTCATTTTTAGAGACTCCTGATATCTGTTGTTATATGCAAACTCCACTAGGTGGAGGTAGTCTTCCCATTTAGTTGGTTGTCGCATTACATACATGCGCAACATATCCTCCAACACTTGGTTTACCCGTTCTGTCTGCCCATCTGTTTGAGGGTGATAGGCAGTGCTGAAATGTATTTGGGTACCTAAACCTGAAAACAGGGTCTTCCAAAATGCGGAGGTAAATTTAACATCTCAGTCTGAAATCACCGCCTTAGGTATACCATGCAACTTGAATATTTCTCTCATAAATATGTCTGCAATCTGCACTGTCTTGTAAGTGGATTGCACAGGTATGAAATGGGCAGATTTACTTAATCTGTCCACCACTACCATTATTGAATCATTCTGCTTCCTTGTTCGAGGTAAGCCTGTAATGAAATCCAAGGAGATCACTTCCCATTTCCATTCAGGAATGGGTATGGGCTGTAGTAGTCCTGCCGGGTGTCTTTGCTCCACTTTAACTTGCTGGCATTATAAACACTTGCTTAAGTATTCCGTAATGTCTCTGCGCATGCCTGGCCAGTAATATATCTTTCTAATTTCCGAAAGCATCTTTTGGTAGCCGGGATGGCCAGCATAGTTGCTTCGATGGTACTCGTCTAGGATTAACTCCTTGAGACTTACACGATTAGGAACATAAATTCTTCCTCGGAAAGTTAACATCTGCTCTTCGTTGCTTCCATATTTAGATGGCGCTCCTTGCTCTTTATCTTTTTCCATCTGCTGCCACAAAAACTTGTATTTTGGGTCCTTCCGTGCCTCTTCCTTTAACTGTTCGCTCAGCTGGCTTATGGGTTGGCTGAAGTACGTTGCATAGATCCCATGCAATTTCCTGCTCAGGGCATGTGCAAATCGGTTTTCTTTTCCTTTAACATGTTGTATATCCATGTTGAACTCACTCAAAAAGGCATTCCACCGTGCTTGCCGAGAGTTTAAATCTGCCTGCTTAAAATAACTGGTTAGACTGCTATGGTCTGTTTTAAGTACAAACTTTTTGCCCAGTAGATAATGCCTCCATACTCGGAGAGCATGTACTACTGCTGTAAGTTCTAGATCGTAAGCAGAGTATTTTTGTTCGTGTTCTCTTAACTTTCTGGACTCATAGGCTATTACCTTGCCTTCCTGAGTTAAAACTGCACCGACTCCCTCCTTGCTGGCATCCGTGCACACCTCGTAGTCTTTGCTGGGGTCGGCTACCCTCAGCACGGGTGCTGTGGTTAAAAGCTGTTTCAACCTTTCAAAGCTGAACTGACATTCGTTCATCCATTTAAAAAGTTTGCCTTTCTTTTGTAAGGATGTAATAGGATAGGCAATCCTAGAAAACCCTTCGATGAACCGTCTGTAATACCCTACCAGACCCATAAAAGATCTGATATCGTACACATTTTGGGGTACCTGCCACTCCAAGATGGTTTTAATCTTTTCGGGATCCACCGCTATTCCTTCCGCCGTCACCACATGACCCAAGTACTGGATTTCAGTTTTAAAGAAATCACACTTGCTGAACTTAGCATACAGCTGATGCTTCCTCAGCATTTCCAGTACTATCTTCAGATGCTGCTTATGTTCTTCTTCACTCTTGGAATAAATCAAGATGTCATCTATGAAGATCAGTACAAAGTCATCTAAGAATTGGTGGAAAATACCATTCATCAACCTCATAAAGGTTGCTGGTGCATTCGTTAATCCGAATGGCAATGCTACAAACTCATAATGCCCATATCTGGTGCGGAATGCTGTTTTGCAAATATCTTCATCCCTGACTCGAATTTGATGATATCCAGACCTCAGGTCTATTTTAGAGAACACCTTGGCACCTCTCACCTGATCGAACAAATCATCAATTCTGGGTAAAGGATATTTATTCTTAACTGTCAGCTTGTTGAGTTGTCGGTAGTCCATACACATGCGCAAAGTTCCATCCTTCTTTCTAACAAAAAGAACTGGTGCTCCCCAAGGTGACACGCTTGGGCGGATATATCCTTTATCTAATAACTCCTGCAACTGCATCTTTAACTCTGTTCACTCTGGTATGCTCATTCTGTAAGGTGCTCTTGACATAGGAGTGGCTCCGGGCAGTAATTCAATAGTGAAATCAATTTCTCTTTTAGGTGGCAACCCTGGAATGTTTTCTGGAAATACATCCAGGAATTCCTGTACTACCGGAATATCTTGTATTTTTGCAGCTTTTCCTTTAGATTCAGCATACCCTACTTGAATGGCATACAACTGACATCCTTTCCGAATACACTTACTCATTTGAGATGCTGTTATGGGGCGTAAATGCACAGGCTTTTTAATTCCTTTAATCTCCTTACACGTACCATCTTGCGCCCTGTAATAAATTGTCTTTTCTTTACAGTCCACTAAGGTCCAGTGTTTTTCCAACTAGTCCATTCCTAATAACACATCATACGATCCCAATGGTAGAATATTTAAGTCTACCTATAGCTGCTGTTCCGCAACTTCTAATATGCAATCAGCAATTTTCGCAGTTACCTTGCGTTTTGCTCTGGTGGCTAACTGAACTAACCATGAGTTTTTAAATTTCTGTTCTTTTAGTTTGCAAACTTCCACTAGTTTAGGACTTACATAACTTAAACTAGCGCCAAGGTCTATTAAAATTGAAACAGGTTTAGACAGTATAGTACCTTCCAATTCAATCATTGTGGGTTGAAAATCAGCCTGTCGATCCTCCAAGGCTGCGTTTATACAGGGTATGCTTCGTGCCACGTCCCCTACTATTGATGCCTCCTGCAAATTTGCCACAGTTTCACTCTGTTTCCGTTGTGGACAGTTTTTGTAGTAGTGTGCTTCCCCACAGCCCCAACACTGTAGAGGGGGTTTAGAATTCTGCCCCTGCTCTGGTTTGCTTGATGCTTCTGTGGGTTTTTCTTCAGCTGGCCACTTGATCCTTTGATGATTCCTGTTAAACTGTTTTCTTCCAGTGTTCAGTACTACCCCTTTAAAGTGGCTGCTTTTGCTACTTTTAAAGGTATATGGATTCTTTTGGTTTTTCTTGAGCTGCCAACCCTTTCCGCCATCCCCTTTGGTCTTGTACTGCTGGTAACACATACGTGCTTTCCAGACAGCTTCATCCATCATTTGAGGGTTAAAAAACTCTATTCTTTCTCTCATGAGAGTAGGAAAACTACTCAAAAATCTCTGTACCTTGGCTTTTTCTTCCCTGAGGTAAGGTACATAACATAGCCGAGAAGTAAATTTTGTGACATACTCATCCATGGTCATTTGGCCCAGCCGGAGATCATGAAATTCCTTGGCCTTATCATCATAAAATCTCTTTGTTAGATATTTATCTTTGAAGTACTGCTGGAATAATTCCCATGTAATGTCCCGTTCATCAATGCTGCGAACATTTTTCACTTCCTCCCACCACAAGGTGGCTTTCTCCCGCAGCTGGTATATAGCCAATCTGGCCTTCAGATTGCTGCTATACTCATATACCTGAAAATATTTATTGATGTTAATCAACCATGCTTCAGCTGCTTCTTCCACCTCACCATCAAACATTGGTGGCTTAATCTTACGAAACTCTCCCTGCAGCTCGACCTTCTGCCTCTTATAATCTTGCTGACCAGACAGATTTTCCGATTCTGCCTCATTGTTATTATGGTTTTTGCTCCTATGAGAGAAACTCTTTTCAGTCTTTCTAGCAGTGTCGTTTTGGTTTTGCTGATCTTCTGCTTCCGTTGATAGTTCTTTTTCTGCACTGGGTTTCCGCATCTCATGATTTTGTTTATTAGATATACTCTTCAAAATATTTTCTCGGTCTTGCAACAACTTTTCGTTATCTTTTCGAACTCTAGTCATCTCTTCTTGTAACTGTCGTACTGTGTTTAACAGAAAAGCAGTTTGTTGCTGCTGTTCTTCCAACAGTTTGCTCGTTTTTTGATGCTGCTCCACAGTTAGTTGAACCCACATCTCTGGGTTCACAACTGTTGGACCTTGAGTCTCGTTTGGTCGTGACGGAGACGTCATATCTTTTCTTTCTTCTCAGTGCACTAATACACACACACCTTTGTTAGTAGACCCTTAGGTTGCCAGTGTAGTAACCGGCTCTGATACCACTTGTCACATACATGCCCAAAAGTTACCATAAAAAAAAATTATAACCTACAATTATCACAGTGAATATATTACTCGAACATTAATCATACAGAATTAAAAGAAAACATATGACATCACTTGATACAAGCTATGGTACAGGATTATAAATATATATCTATATCGTTAATTTTTCTCATACTGAAATCCAATAACATATGGTTCCGGGGTGTATATTAAACTTGGCGCTATGGTTATTCATTATTACATGGAGTTCTGTGTTGTACTCATAACCTTACTCTGATATGGATTTGCATATTAAACCATGTAACTTCGCCATGTGTACAAACTCCTGCTTGGAGAATTACGCCGATGGTTTTGTGGATAATGTGAATTATTGTGATTCTGGTTTATGTTTAATATGTCAACTCCTATGATACGATGATTCCAACACCTGGTTTACTCTAAGCCCTCCCCGTGGCTTCGCCCTTAATGCAATTTAATTCTCCCGCGGTACTGCCAGCCAGGCTTGGCATGACTATCCTCCCGGTGGCACTTTCCCTCCAGTCTTCTCCGCGAAGATCTTCTCTCCAGCTATAACTTGCCGATTTTTGCTTAACGATGTTTCTGGAGTTTTCTCTTTCAGTTGACAGGAGAGTAAGGAGGATTCGCTCTCCGGATTTCATTGGTGCCCATGGCGCCAAGGGAGTGCCTGTTCGTATCCATAGCACAGACTCTTTTAAATTCAGATTATGTCGATTCTCCACAGCCACCTGGTGAGGAAGAACGCATTCCCTTTCTGGTTTCGTCTTTTGCTCCTCAGGTAATTTCTCAGGTTGATAACTTGTTTGTCTCTTTCGTTATGCAGGTTCAGTTTTCATTCATAGCGCATGCAAATGGCAGGGTGCCAGAAACCCTGAGCTTTCCCCTGCCTTGGGGTCGCATTTCTCACCAGATGGGTTCTTTCAGTTTCCAGGAAACACTGGTAAGTTCTTCCTTTACGCTCAATCCCAACCACCTACGCATCTGCCTGCCAACATGCTTGCGTATACAGTTATTTCTAGACTCTAAATGGTAATGGCTGCTATTGACCACTCCCTTCTTTGCCTTTTTACAGGATAGTCCGAATTCTGGATGTCGACTCAGAGGTAAGCTACTTTTGCGATGACTACCCCGCATAGCTTCCGAGTTTACTGTTTAAATTTTCCATTACGGTAGTCCGCATCTTAATTCGATATTTAACTCCTATTCTGGAAACATTGCAGGTATGAACGGCCTCCTTCTTCATGCTGCAACTATCAAGTTTTCAGACTCCTAAACCAAAGCTAACTATTGGAAATCCATTCTCTCAGGTACTACTTTCCGTTGGCCGGAGGGAAGAGGTCTCTGGGTCGAACCCTTATCAAGGCTTCGACCTTCGACCGTCCCTATTAGTTTAGGGTTTGATTAAATGTGACAGAGTTTAGTTCCTCCGTTTATATTTACTCGGTGCTTGTGGATGACCCTTCTCCACCAGGTTTTTACGTTATGTTGGACTGTGCTTACGAAACATTAGTTTCGCACCATTGTTCATGTTTATCTTACTATTGTTATGGCCATTTCTATGGTCTATTTATGTTTCAGCGGTCATAGACAGTTATTATTTGACTGATAAATGTTATATATATATATATATTTATTCATGTTCTTCTGAAGATTAACTATACGCGATAGCTTGAATCTTGCATTCCGACCCTTATTCTACAGGGTTGCGGAAACCCTATTTCGGTACTCTGTTTGCATGCGTAGTTTTCATGGTCTTTTCAATGTTTTATTTCTATTTTGGCAAAAGCTTCCACTTTACATCTACTGTGTACTGGTTTACTTTCGTTCTCCGTATCTTGCAACATAATTGGAAAGATTCACAGTTTTCCTTGCTGACCTGTCGAGTAAAGGACACTTAACATAGTGTGGTTAAACAGTAGGCCATTACAATTCTTTACTGAAATCTTGGTTTTCTACTCGTTCTCTACCAGGATAGTTGTTACCCTGTAAATGAATGTTAAGTTTTCATTTCCTGTGCTTCCATTTGTTTCCTTTCATTCAGTCTATTATCTTACAGTTTTGCATGTAATAAGTAAGGATAGAAATGAATAAGAAAGAATCCAAATAATGCATCTTCTTATGGTTCCAACTTAAATAGAATCTTTCAGTGCCTCTTCCGAAATTAAACTTGAATGTAACTCTTAGCCAATGTATTTACAAACTGGATATCTTTAAATTTTCTAAAGTAATTCTGGAAATGAATAAAGATTATAGATGCTATAACTAAACTCCTTTTTTTCTACATTCATTTATAAGCATGGTACACTTCCCTTCTGTTTCTTTTACAATATAACATTAAGATAACAGCACAGCAGTACATATCTGTAATTCTATAGTGAAATAACTCAGATTATCACATTAGTACTTATCTGTAGGGATAGGTCTGTCCAAGTTGTTGTCCACCCAACCTTCAAGGGAGGCTATCATGTCCTCCGCTTGCCCCCTAGCTCCAGAAACTGATTGGGGCCACGGGAATAACAGTGGAATAACCTGGTGTGACCTCTGGATATCAATTCCAATCACCAGCAGTCAAATTTTGGCTTACACAAGGGTTCCAAAGATATTTTCAACTGGTCTCATACCAGCTCAAGAAAATACTTTCCCTTTCTTGCCCATTTTCCAGAACCCCCCTCCATCCTCTGGATTCCAACTTTATCCCATGAGGAGGGGTAACTGTTTCCAACTGTCCCCAACCACCATCTATTCTGGGAAACTAATACCAACAGCTTAGCAGCTTCCCTTCCATTCATTGTTTTCTTTTTAAATAATTTCAAAAATAAAATAAATAGGATTTTTGTCTCAACACATAACCATTAAGTCTTTCTTATCAGCAATTAAAAATAAACAAATTGTTTAAACTAGTTAATGCTAACTAATCTTTAAATGAGGCTGTCACATCTTCCAAAAGAAAAAAAGGATTATCTTCTAAATATAAAGAAAGTTATTTACACCAGGAAAAGAAATAGAGTTCAATCAATCCACCGACAAGGAATTTATTCCCAAATAAAAACATGAATTACCATAGAAAATCTAAAATTTAATCAATTTACCGACCAAGAAAAAGAAACTTTCTAGCGACAAAGAAAAATAAAATTTACATTCTAAAGAAAATGAGGGTTATTTACAATAGCTTACAACAGGTTTGTTCCCTTTCCCAGATTGTGAAAACTTTATGCCATTTTCATTTGAGTAGCAAATACATGCATTGATTTATTTCCTAGCCTGCTGATCTCATGGCTTAACGCTTGCTTGAATTTGGCTAAAATTCTATCTGGAAATGTATAATTTTCCTTAATCAAATTTGCAAGAGATTAAATTTCTACCAAAGAAATAGATTATTCATTATTATCGACACTATAATATCATTGTATAGCGATTCTGTTATTTTTTTGACAAGGAAGAACTCAAAGAAAAATTTGTGTGCCACCCATAGTCGTTGGGAAATTCTCCATTAAGAACGTCTGTTTGGAGAATGGTCCTAGGTTTTTGGTGCGGTCATGCCTATACTTGCAAAGACAGATGAATAGAACAACATAACAGCAAAGAGAAAAAATTCAGAACTGAAAAAAAGAATATATTTCAATAGATGTCACAAAACAACACTAGGATAGATGTCAAACAAACATAAAAATGATTGACAATCCCTGGCATTACCTATTTCAAAAAGAAATACCTTCGGTGTAAAAATATTAATAAAATAAACACAAATTATATGAATTTTATTGTTAGTATAAATTTAATATTATAATAAGAAACAGAGTAACATTATAGAGGGTTTTTATTCATTAAAATATTTAAAAAATAATTAATATCCAAGAAACCAATATGTGAGAGATTGGTAATGTAGAATTTTACACAAACGAAATGCTTAATTTTTATTTTTTTTTGCTCAAAATTTATTATATATATATATATATATATAATGTCTTAGTTTGGAAATTAGACTAAAGACGCATAGGAAGATCAAAATGTGGTTGCCAAGAAAAAAATGACATATATAATTGATACAAAAATTTGGTTTTCTAGCCTTTGACCTAGTAGAAATATTGGGCATACATATAACAAGAAACATAAAATATAATAGAAAAATAAATTATTGTTAGTGGTGTGAATAAATTTTCTAATTTCCTGGCTCTATGGGGCCTTGTTGTAACAATCTCGCCTTTCCACCCATGTTTTTGTGTATGTGATCATAATTCTAAAGGCCAACGTGGAAGCCACAACTCGTTGGGACAAATCTTGTAATACATTTAAGTATTAAATTGTCTTCTTAAAAATAATAAAAATATGAAATATTTTCTTGAAGGGAGGGATGCATGGATCCAAGTCTGAGGAAGAGCAAATAAGTGGGAGAGTGGTATTTGGTGGCATAACATATCAAATTACCACCTAACAGATGGAAAAGATGTGATTAGATGAAAGAAAGTGCACACATTTTTATTTTGCAACATGATGGAAGGGAAGCAAGGGAAATATCATTGTGATGCTTATTGAAAAGTTTCAGAAACCACTTGGACAATGGGCTATAGGCTTCTACAATACTTTCCTTGAAAACACAACTGATAAACCACTTGTAGAGTGGATTCAAACTCCTAAAACTAAGCAATGCCCTAGCAAGACCTTGGGTGAGTCCCTGTGATTGATCTCAAAGAGAGTAAGTGAGTCACTATGGTTCTTATATCCAGAGAGTAGTTAAAAAACCAACTGCATAGAGGAATCCATCTCCTAGGTATTTCACCAAGTTTTTTGTGTGAATTTCCCTTTAGCAAGCATCCCCTCAAAGTTTGGATTTGACTCAAGCGTGATCAGCTGCAAGAGAGATTACAGTGTAGCTGAACTATGGTTGGGTGGAGTGTGGAAACCCCTCCTTCAATTTCTAATCATTTCAATTTATTCAAATAAGTATAAAGTTGTACATATTTGGATAACATGTTGTGATCGCCTTGTTTTGTTAATGATTTTTTATGCAATCTTGTATATTTCTGTGTGAATGCATGAATAGTGTTAATACACTCACCGTTAGTTATCTTGGATATTGTGACTTCTAATTTATGTTAGCTCCATGTAGTTGCTACCATATTAATGATGTATTAGATAATTATATTCTTGGAGGTAAGCATCTACATGACTATGTTGGCAGGTTCTTACTTTATGAAAGTTTTTGTAAGTTGTGAAACTTCACAAGTTTCTTTTTTATTGTTGCGTGTATTGTAGCTCCAATTAAATACCTAGAAATTCACAATCCTAATAAAAATATAATAAACATATTACGAGTGATTTTCAAACTTGTTGGGGCCTTTTTTCAAGCCTTGGCCCTCATATTCAAGAAATTTGGTTTTCGAGCAAACACCTTTTTTCTTAAGAAATCTTTGTAATTTCCCTTTGCCTCAAAACTCTATAGAAATACACTAACCCGAGTTCTGACCTTGGTAAGGCATAGCTTGCTTATTCATAGCCTAAATTTCACATTCAAATTCCTTTTGCAACTCGGCCATATTCTTGTATGAAAATTCTTTTCAAATTCTAGTTGGATCTCTATGTTCAAATGTCCTTTACTGTTAAAATCCGAGGCTCCAACCACTATCACCTCCAACACAAAAATAGAAATTGTTGAGAGAATTTAAACTTATCAATACTATTCATCAATGTGACCACCCACCACTCTTCCATAGTTATGGTCCGTTGTGTTTTCATGACATGGTAGCAATGGTAGAGTAATGGTGGCGATAGACATAAATTTTTCCATCTGTCGGGACTGGAAATTGATGAGACTTCCCATCGCTTATCGAATCGACCCTTTGGGAAAGTATTACCCAATGGGTTTCTTTGGAGAGTACAATCCTAGGAATTATTGGTTAGATCCTTGACCTAGGTTCACTTTAGAGTGAAGAAATAATTACCGGAGAATATTAAATTATTTACAGAGAAATAAAATAATAAATGCGGCAACAAGAATAGAACTTAAACACACAATATTTAATTGGGAAAAACCCCAAACTCCAGGGAAAACCCATCCTAATGAAATTTCATTAGCCTTGGCCAAAACCTTGGCCAATCCAGCCAAGTGAGCCTTCACTGCTCACATCCAAGCCTACATTACAATGAAGTCCTCCGAGCCTTTTATAGGCTCCATTACATGCAATACCATGAGCTGAAAACCGTGGGTGCACAATACCATTGACCCCAAAACCATCACTGTTTAACTCGGTCAAAATTGACTATAATCACAAGTCAATTTACCTAAAATTCCCCCCTTAAACTTGACTTGGCGTTTCCTGACTAAATCCAGCCAAAACTGCTAAATGAGACAACCCCGCTCAGTCTAGCTCCTCCCCCCTCAAATTTTTATCCAGGGTAATTGTTAACTTGACATCCCCTAGGTCTATTTTTATCACCTAGGTCTAACCCAGACTTTACCAATGATTACCCAGGGATACGCATGCCATACCAGGTCTTATTGCAGTATGCCAATTTACAAGTAAAAAATTAACTTCATTATAACAATATATATATATATGTGTGTGTGTGTGTGTGTGTGTTTCATTGTAACATCCCCTCGGCATTTGCACTCTTTGAGCCTAACACTTTCCTAGCACAATGGATTTCCATGGTTGCATCTCAGTAATGAAACCATCATTTCATTGAAGCATTCATTAAAAAAATTTCCTACCAATGCGCATAGTTACTTTTCATGGCTTGCTATATCTTTCCACTCTTCAAACTATTTCACACTTCGCTCATCCTCCAACACATTTTCCAATGAGTCAAAAAAATCATCGAAGGCATTAGGAAATTGAATTTGTGGCATATCCATAGGAAAACACCCATATAACAATAAAACATGTCTTGCAAATGCCGGTCCTATTTCCTTTTATCGCATCCATGCACACTAAAAATGGAATCTCCTTTGGGATCCTACACTTTGTGTAACTCCCTGGTCTCCAATCACCTTCAAAGTATGACCCAGCTCGACGATGCCTTTTAGCATGGTAGCTTCTAGTAGGATGTCACCTTTGCGAGTAGTGACCAATTCCAAACCTCAGCATCTGCATATCAAAAAACTTGCACCGCCTCTATCCTTAATTAATGTCTCACATTCCAGCAGCCACGCTAAGTGAGAAAATTCTGATGTAGAGGTAGACACACAACCTTTTATTGTCCTTATGAGCTCTCCAGAAACATAAATTTATCCTTACTGGTGCCTTGATCTCAATGCTACCAAACGTTGGTGCCATGATCTTGATGCTCGCCTCCATGCAAATTTCTCTAGTTTTGATCTTCCTGCAGACTCCAATCCGTACTAGCGGCCATAAGAATCACAATCTCTTGGGTGTATCCTTCCTCAAGCCCATCGTTCAACTAGGCTTTTCCATGCTAGATTTGTTCTCTGAGACTGAGTTGTTGTCTAGTGTGAGAAACAACTCCCCCCTCACATGACATATGCGTCCTTCACGTATCCATTCATCCAAGGCCCTCTGCGGCTCCATTAACACAAAAATAATTCACAATCAAGTCAAATATCCACTAGAGCTAACCCGCAGCGCCCATGGTACTCTATATTGACTTTTCTCCCATAGAATTCAATGTGCAACTGCTCCACACAGTTGGTAACCTCCATCGAGTCAGCCCCCTATGGAGCCCTATGATGTTGTGCCGCTTCACCATTTCCTCCATGGAATTTCGATATGGTGCATGGATCTTCCAAGAGGGTCTATGTGATACTGCATTGTATCAACACTCTCCTCCCAGCTTGCTTTAGAGCTCGCTTGGTACTCGTAGCCATCATGACCAGGGCTTCGATGTATCCCTCATCAACAACCACCTTCAACCCTAGTTTTGCGCTTGTATGCAACCTCACTTCTTGATCAACATGATTATCTTCATATGTATTCATCAAGCCATAACCCCTTGGCAACAGAAGCATCCTTCTGAAGCCAATTTGGCTCTAATACCAAATGAAGAAATAACTACCAGAGAATATTAACTTATTTACAGAGAAATAAACTAATAAATGCGACAACAAGAATAAAACTTAAACACACAATATTTAATCGGGAAAAACCCCAAACTTCAAGGAAAACCCATCCTAATGAAATTTCATTAGCCTTGGCCAAAACCCGGTCCAATCTAGCCAAGTGAGCCTTCACCGCTCACATCCAGGCCTACATTACAATGAAGTCCTCCGAGCCTTTTATAGGCTCCATTACATGCAATACCATGAGTTGAAAACCATGGGTGCATAATACCATGTGCCCCAAAACCATCATTGTTTAACTCAGTCAAAATTGACTATAATCGCAAGTAAATTTACCTAACACAGAGTCCCCCAGGTCTACTGTGGGTTACCAGGGGGGTCTTATATGAGAACTCCCAGCATGGGTCCCTTGTTAATGAGGTGTTATGTCTGAACGCACTATCATAGTATGAGTTCGATCTGTGGCCTTGATTCACTTAGGGTCCCCACACATTAGGGGAATTTTGAGGTCTAAAATGGTCCTTCTAAGGAAATTATAAAATAATAGTGGAAATAATAAAATAAGATTTGATTACATCATCAAAGTTTAGAGGGAAAAAGGAAAAAACTACTTTTTCAACTCGTATTTTGAACAAGTATCTCCCTATGGTTTTACTAACAATTTGAGCACGAATACTCGTTGGATGCAAAATTTAATTCCCCATCCAAGGAGTACCCATTTTGCATACTTTTGATGGACTCTGCTACACGAAAAATGAGAAATACATGAAAAACGTGATTGCAATCACGTTTTTTCATGTATCAGGGTCCATCAAAGTATGCAACATGGGTACTTCGTGGATGAAGAATTAAATTTTGCATCTAACGAGTACTCCCGCTCGAAATTTGAGTAAAAACGTAAGGAGATAACTTGAAAATACGAGTTGATAAAGTAGTTTTAACATTTTATTATTTTTTAATATTTTTATTTTTTTACTCAAAAAATGGTGAATCATCCCCCATGGTTGACATCATCATCTTGAATCCTATTGGTTCTCATAAATTTTATTTTTGTTTTACATTTTTCTTAAGAGGCCCATTTTAGACCTCAAAATTCCCGTAATGAATTTGTCATAAGTTAGCATGGGGGTCTGAAATCGGAAACCACCCACAATGAAAACCACTCCAGTCTTTGGTGGAACTTTGAAGTGGAATCTCATGCAGGGGTGAAAGCACACATTTTGTGGCAGAACCCCATGGATGTGATATTTTTTGGTGGGTCCTGCATCGAATATAATGCACGCGGGATCGATCAGTAGATCCAGGGGTCTAGAGGCAGTGAAGACTATCACAACAGTGGAACACCATCTGTGTAGAAATTTGGATATAATGTCGATATGCTACAAAATGAAATGGGGATTAAACTGGGGGTTTTGGGAACCCTAACCTAGTGGAACTTTGTCCACCACTTTTATCCCATTTCTCGTCACTTATGAGTTGCGCATTGTAAAGTGGAGTGGGCACATTGATGAGCGTTGGCCAACTCATCCACGGTACTGCCACAAAACCCTATTTTCTCCCACTACCTACCACCAGGACAATTTGATATGTGTTGATATGTTTATGAGTGCACTTGTAGCAGCCCCAGGTTAAAGTTTCATGTAATAAAAGGAAATTATAAATACAAAAGTAAAACAAAGGTCATGGGACATGTATTCCAAGCTGAATGAGGGTAAAAACATACATTGGGCATTACTTGTGGTCAATTATTGGCTATGAAAATTGCCATTGCAAAAGGAAAAAGGTAATAAAAGGAAATTAATTCAAGAAATAAAGGAAAATAAGAGAAAAGGAAGATGAAGAGATAAGAATATGCATGCAAGGGAAAATGAATAAAAAACAAAAAGAAAAGAATGAAGAGAACATTCTAACATGATCTTGGACACTCTTAGGCATTCAAGCATACTCACTTGGATAAGGAGAGCAAGCGAAAGAAACACTACAATACCTGGACAAAAGA
Organism: Pinus albicaulis; assembly: GCA_034641835.2. Lineage (NCBI taxonomy): Eukaryota > Viridiplantae > Streptophyta > Pinopsida > Pinales > Pinaceae > Pinus > Pinus albicaulis. Next base: position 3,573,514 of record CM076571.1, read on the forward strand.
AAGAAAGAAAGCAAGGAACATGCAATGAAAGGATGAGAATGCAAGGAAAATATTGGGTCTAGTAGTAAGCAAGGCTACAAATCAAGCAAAGAAAGAGCAGCTAGCATGAGGATTTTGTACGTAATAGGTTGAATGTGTGATTTACTTGCTAGGATTCAAATTCATGGTGTATGCATTTGGTTTATCAATTATTTTGTTGTCATTGGCATGGGATTTACCTGGATTGACAGTGGTGCACAACCTTTCCTTTTCCATTTACTAGATAGTCGTGATGTAGTGGGTTTTCTAATTGGTTGAGATTTGAATTTCCAGAAGATTTTGGATCTAGGTGAGATGGTTCGAGGAAATTCCAAAGGGTTGGGGGTGGAGATGGTTTTCTCTAAGAATATCTTGATAGGTGGCTAGAGACATGAAAATTCCTCTGGGTATGGTGAAGAAATTTTGAGGCATCCAAGCTTGTTTTGGTTTTGGTGATATTATGACCAATTTAGGTGAGATCATTGTGGCTTGAGGGTGGATGTGGTTTAATCTATAGATTCCCTATTTGGTTATGTTTTGGTTTATCCCTTGTAATCCCACATAGCTTGGAATATGGAACGGGGGTATTTGGTTCAACCCAATCTATGATTGGGTGGTATGGATGTCCCTGACTTGGTTGGTATTATGCATATGTTAATATGTGTTATTCTTTATTGATTATCAATGTGCATAAGTTTTGATTTTCTGTTGTTTATATGAGTGGTTTGTCATGAATTCATTCTAGTTAAATGCTGTTTACATGCATGGTATATTTTTTATTATATGATGTACTCTTGATCTAGATCTAATTCATGGTTTTTGATGGCTCGTGGTTGATTTATATGAATGCATGTGCTAATTTGTGTTTTATGAGCAGCTAGTGTGAGAGGGAAGCAAGCCCTCTTAATGAATATTTGATGAAATAATTAAAAAAAGAAGAAAATGTACATTCTTGACTTACACATTCCATAGTCACAAAGTGTTTGTATAAATGAATAATTTGGACCGCCAACTTCTCACAGTCGTAACCTTGCCATACAGTCTTTGTTTTGCTATCATAATACCTCATTTCGAAGATTTCCATGAGGAGGCGAAAACGAGATTCATGAAATCATTTTTGGCACATTCTTAATATCTCCATTTTCCCTAAAATTGTTGTTTAGGACCTCAAAATGACCTTAGAAGTTTAGGACCAGAAAAAATATGAAATTAGAAAGTTGTGTTGGGTCAAGTTAGGATGATAATAGTGTGATAATGGGCCACTATTTTTTTGTAGTCAATTTTGTAAATGTGGCCCCATTTTCCATAAGTGTGCCTTCAAAATTGGGTCATGCATAGTAATTCTCATCTCATGTTTACCCATGTGAGAAGATTAAAGTGGGTAAATTTCTGGTGGGTTGTTATAGAGCGGTATCATATCAGTATCACAACACTATACCTCGGGGTAAATGAAATTTTTCATGCGGGTTTATATGTTTGGAATGCACACAAGAATAGTTCATGTCAACTATTTTATTGAAATTTAGGTTACATGCATGGTAGTTAATGTTGGTTAATTTATATGCATTCTAGTTTTTTCATTACATTTGCATGCATTACAATTAATTTATTGTTATTATGATATGAACTTATATGTTTATGATATTATTATGTATTGCGCTAATCTGGATTGCGAATGTGCAGATGCAATATCCATACTTGAAGTAAGTTAAGGTACTGATTTTGATTATTCTTTTATTTAGCTAACAATTACATATTCCAGGATAATGGAAGGTCAAGGGATGAAGACCTGAATAGTTGAATAAAGTTCATATGAATGCCCATACAAAACATAAGAGAAATTGGTGGGGTGGGAGAACTTAGTTGAGCAGTAGGGAGAGGGAGACTCTTCTGATCTAGTGGATACATTAAGAATTCTGAAGGCATGTATAGTAATTCTAAAATAGATAATTAATAGTTGATTGAAACTTAGGAAATGCTTGCGAAAGCTCAAGGAAATAAAGTTGAGGTCAATGCAGTTATTCTTTAGAGCCTTTCAAATTTGCAGAAGCATGGATAACTAAGGATCAATCATGAAGACATGTAGGAAGAAAAGACTAATGGGGATTTGGAAACAGGTCTCCAAAAAGGTACAAGATGGACAAATATGATATAGTAAAGGGTGGCAGATCCTTGAGTACGCCAGAGAGGAAGGATAGTACACATGAAGTTTATTCTATATATGATTCTAGGAGACATCATTGTCATCATCACCAACATCATTACAAGAGGAGTGAGAAGGGATATTTTCCAGAAGAATTAAAGAGATCGAAGACTTATACTTTTGATGGTGGGATGACTAAATCAGAAGATGTAGAAGCATGGCTACTTGGGATGAAGAAAATTTTCAGATTTTATGATTACTTAGAGAATATGGAAACCAAGATAGCCACCTTCAGTCTCAAAGGAAAATAAAATATTTGGTGGGAATATGTCAAGCATGTCAGAGGCATGAGGGAAGAAAATCTAATTTTGGAATAATTTGAAACACTGTTCAAAAAGAAGTACATATCTAAGAGATATTATGATGGAAAGGCCAAGGAGTTTTATGAGCTCAAGATATGTTCTATGACATATGAAGAATATACAACCATATTTTTTGAGGTATTGAGACATGAGCCCTATCTCAGGGATGAAAAATAAAATATTCAAAGGTTCATCAATGGATTGACATTGTCATTCAAATACCAGATTGAGTTTGATGAACCTCAGTTATTGGAGGAAGCCATTAGAAAGTTGAAGCATTTCTATGAAAAATCAAAGCACACACCTCAGTTCAAGCATGATGGGAAAGGTAATCAGAAGATTAAAGGAAAATGATCCAATAAGCGAGAAATATCTCAAGATGCAAGTGAGAAGGAAAATGCGGCTCCTTGATAAGGGATACATAAGGCCAAGTGTATCCCTATGGGGTGCACCAATGTTTTTTGTATAGAAGAAGGATGATACTCTTAGATTATGCATTTATTACAGAAAACTGAACAAGGTGACTATCAAGAACATGTACCCATTGCCTCATATTAATGATTTGTTTGATTACTTGAAGGGAGATACAATATTTTCAAAGATTGATCCAGATCATGATATCATTAGCTACACATCAAACAAGAATACATTACAAGACTACATTCTATACAAGGTATAAGCACTATGAGTTCTTGATGGTTCCTTTTTCTCTTACAAATGCTCTAGCCACCTTCATGTGTTTGATGAACAATGTGCTGCACCACTATATGTATAAGTTTTTGATGGTATTTTTTGATGATATATTGGTATATTCAAAGAATGAGGAGGAGCATGCAAAGCATCTAGAAGCAGTATTGAGATTGTTGAGAGAGCATAAGTTGTATTCCAGGCTCATCATGTGTAGCTCCTTTTAGTCTCAAATTCATTACTTGGGACATGTTGTTTCCAAGGAAGGGATAGCAATGGATCCAGATAATACTTAGGCTATCATGGCGTGGACAACTTCAAGTAATGTGGATGAGGTTAGATAATTTATGGGACTGTTGAAATTTGCAACAAGAAACAGTGAAAATGGAAACCAGAAAGGACAAAAATCGCACCACATACTATTGTGGGATTCCAGTCACACATGGTGAGGAATTCACTTACACATTAGTGCTAAATGTATGTGCATAATTTATTTTTCCCTTAAATAAATTGGAAAATAAGTTGTAATTTCATCTCATAACAATGTGTATCAGTTAACTAAGTCATGAAGATTGAGTTAGCTCAAGAATTTTGAGTTGAGGGTCAAAGATGAGGCATGTATGGTGATTCTAATATTTTGGCGGTCCAATTGCAGTTGTAGCAGTAGTGTGTTGTGAGTATGATAATTTAACTCAAATCAATTGAGTTAAAATCAGTTTAACTAGTTCTAACTGAGTGATGAGCTAGTGAGAGGTCCAATGAATTAAATTAGATTTAATTCACAAGTAGTGATCAATCAGATAACTGATGATATGCTATTAATAGCTGCATGCATGTAAATTTTGACGAAGACCCAATAGAGACAAAGGTTAAAGGGAAGATAATTATCAGTTGTATTATTAGCAAATTTCCCAGGTGCAATTATAAAGTCATGGGAGGGCCTAGATGGATTACGCAATAAAGGAAGGTTGACTATCCTATTTAATAGATATTAATTGTCGAGGGATTGCGTGAGCAAGGTTGGGCTAAGTAGGGGCTAAGAATTGGCTAAGTGTTGGTCAATTTTTCCTAAGAATTGCTAGCTAGTTTTGAGTAAGATCAGGGTGAGATGATCAGTAGAGTGCAGGATTTTCTCGGTGTGAGAAAGAATTGTATTGTTTCATGATTCTTTGACTACATACAATATATGATAAAGGGGTTTTGAGAAGGTTATTTCCCCATATACATCTTGTGTTGTGTGATTTATAATTTCCTTTCTCTTACTGGCATGTGATTGAGCAATCATGTTTTATATTCCAAAAATATAGTAGAAGGATTCAATATATTGTTTTATTACATTACATGATCAGATTGAAACCATTGATGTAGAGTTTATATATATTTTATACATGTTATGAGAGCAGGATATTTTTGGGTGGAGATTTTGGAGAGAATATCTAAAAATTTTGATGTAAAATTTAAAAAAATAGCCTATTTTGATTCCTTGCGAAAAAACCCAAATTGAAAAAAAACATCGGTCGAATCGGAGCTCAGATGAGGGAGATATCATCGATTTAAAATCAGCTTTTTTAAAGAAAATTTTGTGATGATGGGAGAATTACAATGTGCGCGAGTCAAAAACCTGCATGCACTTGAAGTACAAGATGCATGCAAATATTTGAGGAGCAAAGCAGAGGTTATAAACTTGGTGGTTGAGAGGGAGCACAAATTATCCCTTAGCATGCAACCTCAGAAGAAGTCTTAGAAGGTTTTGGAGTAGCCACAATTGGAGAAGCAGAGAGGAGACCAAGTGGAAGAGTCCACTCAAGAAGAGACCTCCAGGAGGGGGAAATTTTGAGCCCGATGGGAAGAGGGAGTACATGCAACTATAACTCTAGGTGTGAGGTGCGGTGATGTGCATATATAATCCCAAGAAGAAATTTGGGCAGGGTCCATTGAGATGGTGTGTCTCATGGATCGAACCTGGCTATGAGGAGCCCACAAAACAATAGTAGAAGGAAGGCTCGGTTAGGTTGATGCAGTCAGATGCAAGGAAGACAAAAATCATAGTGATATATTTCGGATACTGGAGTGTAGATCAGAGTTGGAAACAATGCAGAAGGAAGAAATGCAGATGTCAGCAGCAGCGCGGAGAGTCCAGTAGATAGGTGCAATAACTAGTAGCAGTCAGAAGACTTTGTTGATAGATGCATTATACTAATTCATTTTTTTGGAGCCTATTCAGTTTCAAGAGTTACCAGTGTAGACAACACTAGATAAGTGTTGCATGAAGAACATTCCAAAGGTACCAAATCAGGATAAATTGAATTCCTTTCTTGTTGAGAGGGAGTGTTGAAATTTGCAACAAGAAACAGTGAAATTGGAAACCGAAAAGGACAATAATTTCACCATGTACTAGTGTGGGATTCCTGTTACACATTGGTGAGGAATGTGTGTCTAATTTATTTTTCCCTTAAATAAATTGGACAATAAATTGTAATTTCATCTCATAACAACTTGTATCAGTTAACTAAGTCATGAAGACTATGTTAGCTCAAGAATTTGGAGTTGAGGGTCAACGATGAGGCATGTAGAGTGATTCGAATAGTTTGGGGGTTAGGTTTCACTTGTAGCATTAGTGTTAGTGTGGTGTGAGTGTAATCAGTTAACTCAAATTAATTGACCTAAAATCAGTTTAACTAGTTCAAACTAAGTGATGAGCTAGTGAGAGGTCCAATGAATTAAATTAGATTTAATTCACAAGTAGTGATCAATAAAATAACATATTATTCTCTATTAATAGCTACATGCATGTCAATTACGATGAAGACCCAGTTGAGGCAAAGTTATAGGGAAGATAACTATCAGTTGTATTATTAGCAAATTTCCCGGGTGCAATTATAAAGTCATGGGAAGGCCTAGATGGATTGTGTAGTCAAGGAAGGTTAATTATCCTATTTAATAGCGATTAATTGCCTAGGGATTGCATGAACAAGGCTGGGCTAAGCAGGGGCTAATAATTGGCTAAGTGTTGGTCAATTTCGCCGAAGAATTGCTAGTTAGTTTTGAGCAGGATCAGGGTGAGACAATCGGTAGAGTGAAAGATTTTCTCGGTGTGAGAAAGCATTTTATTGTTTCATGATTTTTTGAATATGTGAAATATATAATAGAGGGGTTTTGAGCAGGTGCTTTCCCCATATACATCTTTTGTTGTGTGATTGATAATTTCATTTCTCTTACTTGCATGTGATTGAGAAATTATGTTTTATATTCGACAAATATAGTAGAAGGATTCAGTATCTTATTTTAGTACATTGCATGATCGGATTGAATCCATTGGTATAAAGTTTCTATATAATTTCTACAGGAACTAGCATGTTATTATAGGAGGTTTATCAGGAACTTATCCAAGATTGTCTATCCTATCACATATTTGCAGAGGAAGGAAAATAATTTTGAATGGACCAATGGGTGTGCAACTATCTTTGATCAATTGAAGCAATTTCTTATTAATGCTACAGTTTTGAAGATTACAGATCCTAATAATGATTTTATGGTTTGTACAAATTCATGTAAGGAAGGACTTGGTGGAGTCCTAAAGTAGGAAGGGAAGGTGGTTTTTTATGAATCACGAAAGCTAAATGAGCATGAGCATAATTATGTGACTCATGATATTGATTTGGCAGACATAATTCATGCATTGGATATGTAGAGACATTATCTTCTTGGCAAGAAATTCATCTTGATGAGTGATCATAGTGGATTGAGGTACTTGTTTGACCAACCCAATTTGAACACTAGGAAAGCTAGATGGTTGTATACTTTCATTTAGCTTGATTTTAAGATCAGGCACATCAAGGGAAAGGAGAATAGGGTTGCGTATGATCTCATTAGAAGAGTACATGTGAATCATATTGCATTTGTGAGCTCTTATGAGACAAATTTGAAAGAAAATGTTTTACATGAAGGAAATTAGGATAAAAGGTACTAGAAGTTGAAGTAGAGATTGCAACAACAAGGTGATAAGGATGAGGATTATCGTCTCACAACATATGACATGGTTAGATTCAAGAGTATGATCTATGCACCTGATAGTGGTGAGCTAAAGAAGCCTATTTTGAGAGAGTTTCATTTCAAGCCATATTCAGGGCACCCGAGATACCATAATATTTTGACATCTATCAAGAAGTTCTGTTATTGGTCTAATTGTAAGAAAGAGGTGGCTGATTTTGTTTCCAAGTTCTTGGAATATTCACAAGTGAAAGCTAAATGCAAGCATACAATGAGTTTGCTACAACCTATTTTGATTTTGAAATGGAAATGGGAGGTCATTTCCATGTATTTCATTACATGATTTTGAATGACATCAAGGCAACATGAATACATCATGGTTGTGTTTGGCAGGTTGAGCAAGGTAGCTTTTCATTACAATCAAGTCTAATAATTCAACTAATGAAGTGGCTCAAATCTTCATTAGGGATATAATGAGGTTGAGTGGAGTTCCCAAGAATATTATATCAGATAAAGATGGAAAGTTCACTTCTACGTTTTGTAAGGATTTTTTTGCAACCTTGGGAACAAAGTTAAATTTCAATACAACTTATCATCCAAATACATATGGGTAGATAGAGAGGGTTAATAGGATCATTGAGGATATGTTGAGGATGTATGTCATGCATCAAAAAAGGAAGTGGGAGGAGTATTTTCCAATGATAGAGTTTTCTTATAATAATTGGTATCAGGAATCCTTGAAGATGAGTCTATTTGAGGCTCTTTATGGGAGGAGTTATAATACTCCTATCAGTTGGAGTGATCTAGTGAGCAGGGTATTTATTGGACTGCATATGTTGATAGAGATGGAGTAGGAAATAAAGGTTATCAAAAATACTTTGAAGACACCACAAGACATGAAGAAGAGTTATGTTGATCAACATAGAGCCACTAGTATAAATGGGACGAAAATATAACATATACTCTTTGATTATTTAACGCATTGTCATCAACTATATGACACATTGGGGTCATAATTTTCGTCAGCGGGATTGTGTCAAATATTAGACCATTTATTAAGCATTAGATATTCGATGGGACTGGCATTGAATATCTGACAACCAAGATGATGAAAAATTCATTTCATCATTCAAAACTTTACAATCAATTTTGTGATGCCAGCAAGCATCGAATATGTTGGATGACCTAAATGTTGGATATATGTCACCCTAGATGGAAATAATGAGTTTCAATATCTAACGTTTTGACTTTGGATATTCAACGCCATATTAGTCTAGTGTGATAGGATCCAACGGTTTGTTCCATTGGTATCAAGTGAGATGTATGATGGTTTAGCATCAGTTAAGTGGTGTTATGATAAGATTCTGTGAGAGAGTGTTATGGCACTGATGCTTTTTTACGTATATACAAATTCGGATGTTTCAAGATTTGTTCCGTCAGCATGGAGTCAGATATTCAATGGTTTTGACTTAACGTCGAATATTTGATGGGTACCTAAGCATTAAAAAAAAATATAATTTTATCCCAGACACTCTCAGATCCAACAATAATCACTTGGCCCTTCCTGTATATATATATATATATACTGATGGATCTATATGTTTCAACTAATACCTTCTTATTTTTCTTGTGCTTCGTGAGATAATGGGGTGGGGAGACTTGTTCTTCAAAACACTCATAATGATAGGGTGGAAAGAGAGGCAAGATTTGTAGCATATGTTGACTAGGTTCCCCAAGTTCCATTATATCGACCTCACATAGTATTGCATCATCATGCATCCTTTGTTAATGCTTATTATTTGTAAGAGTCATATCCTTATGCATGTGTGTATCAAAGGCATTCTCTACCTCCTTATAATCCATTTCAATTGAGAAATGGGATGGCATTTGGTATTGATTATTGTGTGGTATATCTATGGCTTCAATATCTACACCATTAGAGAATAAGAGAATGTGTTTTTAGAGAATATATATCTTGAGGAGATTAGTAGGACATATGTTGCAAGAGAGGTTGACTACAATGAAGCTTCCCTTTCTAGATCTTACTAATCTAGGTGGACATCGATGGCCACCCACCTATTCCATTTGGACCTGCACCATCAAATCTTTCAGTTTTTCACTTCCAACAGCTTAATATTTTTAGCAGGTTTTCGGGTTTGGCACTCCTGGAGCCATTTTGGGGCATTAAAGATCCAGGTGGATATTGGTGGCCACCGAACTATTCCATTTGAACCTCCACCACCAGTTCTTTCATTTTTTTTAAGTTTAAGCACAACTTACTATTTTTAACAGTTTTTCAGGTCTTGAACTTCCAGAGTCGTTTTGAGGCCCTAAATCACATTTTTGGGAAATCAGAGAGCAACATGGGTCCATGGACCAATGTTTCTCACACAAAAATTTGTATTCCTCAGACTGATATTTCTAACAAGCTATTGAGTGCGTCAAATGGAGATCAGATGAAAACGTTACGTCCCCAGGAAGTTGAAACAACAATTTACCCAAATGAGACCCACAATTTTGGCACTTCATCTCCTATGGTTAGGTTTTTGGATGTTTCAGGTTTACATTATTTCTAAAAAATAAATAGGCCTTCGAGCCTCATTCTAACACAGTGGAGAGGCCTGTAGCCGTCACATCTCTTCGCAGGGATACGCTACCAATGCCCTCGCCCGCTCATTTCCATTATGTCTGTAATAGGCCTTCGAGCCTCAATGTAACACAGTTCAGAGGCTTGTAGCCGCCACATCTCTTCTCAGAGATAAGGCTACCTGTGCCCTAGTTGTTTATTTATATTACGTCTGTAAGCATATTTTAGGCATTTGTTCTTAATAAAATGAAGCATTATTTACGCTGCATCTCTGTGTTTATGGTTATATGTGTATTCTGTTGCATTTCTGCATAAATCTAGATCAGTGGTATTAGAGCAGTCTGCTCTTTATATGTTTTTCTTTGCATAACGTGGTCAGGGTATAAGGAGTTTGGGCTTGATCTGGTCACACCCTTGCAAGATCATCCTCGCAAACCCAGATGACCCCCCATGGTGGAAGGTAAGAAAGACGAGGGAGCAGGAGATCCTATCAGAATCTTGCTCGAGGAGGCCCTCGAGAAACATAGGAATGTGAGGATGGATAAATTTTCTCAGATCCTACAACGGATGCCCACCGATAGTACATCTACATCCAGCACGTCTGCCAACAGGTCTGTGACATTTTGGACAAATCCATTCAAATTTCAGCAGAATCCCGCCCCCCCGCCATGGAGGAACTTAACACAATGGGGACCATTTCTTCCTAAGGAGGGAGGAATAATTCAATTGGATATCGGTGGTCACGCCCCTATTCCATTTGGACGTGCACCATCAAATCTTTTAGTTTTTCACTTCCAGTAGCTTACTATTTTTAGTAGGTTTTTGGGTCCTGCACTCCCGGAGCTGTTTCGGGGCCTTAATGATCCAGGTGGATATTGGTGGCCACCCACGTATTCCATTTGAAACCCCGCCATTAGTTCTTTCAATTTTTTAAGTTTCAACAAACTTACTATTTTTAGCAGTTTTTTAGGTCTTGAACTTCTGGAGCCGTTTTGAGGCCCTAAACGACGTTTTTTGGGAAAAAAGTCTCATAAAAAAAGTTTTAGTGCCCAGACAAATTTTTCTAACGAGCTATTGAGCGTGTCAGATGGAGATCGGATGCCAAAGTTACGTCCCTGGGACGTTTAAACACCAATTTACCCAAACGGGACCCACAATATTAGCACTTCATCTCCTATGGTTAGGTTTTTGGACGTTTCGGGTTTTACATTGTTTCTCAACAATAAATAGGCTTGCAAGCCTCATTGTAACACAATGGAGAGCCCTGTAGCCATCACATCTCTTCTCAGGGATACGCTACCAGTGCCCTCACCCGCTCATTTCCATTATGTATGTAATAGGTCTTCGAGCCTCAATGTAACATAGTTTAGAGGCCTGTAGCTTCCACATCTCTTCTCAGAGATAAGGCTACCAACACCCTAGTTGTTTATTTCTATTATGTCTATAAGCATATTTCAGGAATTTTTTCTTAATAAAATGAAGCATTATTTTCACTGCATCTCTATGTTTATGGTTATATGTGTATTCTGTTGTGTTCCTGCACAAATCCGAATCAGTAGTATCAGAGTGGTCTTCTTTTTCTTTGTTTTTTTTTGCATATCCCCAATGCAGTTAGGGTATAAGGAGTTCGGGCTTGATCTAGTTGCACCCTTGCAAGATCAACCCCACAAACCCCAATGACCCCTCATGGTGTAAGGAAGGAAAGACGAGGGAGCAGGAGATGTTATCAAAATATTGCTCGAGGAGGCCCTTAAGAAACAGAGGAACACAAGGATAGATAACTTTGCCTAAATCCTATAACGAATGCCCAACAGCGACACATCTACATCAAGCACGTCTGCCAACAGGTCCACAACATCCTGGACAAATCCAATACCAAGTTCAACAGAATTCCCCCCCCCCAATGGAGGAACTTAACACAATGGGGACCATTGCTTCCTAAGGAGGGAGGAATGAATGAGGTGGATATCAGTGGCCACCCATAAATTCCATTTGGACCCACACCATCAAATATTTCATTTTTTCACTTCTAAAAGCTTACTATTTTTAGCAAGTTTTCAGGTCCTGCACTCCCAAAGCCGTTTTGGGGCCTTAATGATCCAGATGGATATATTTGGCCACCCACCTCTTCCATTTGAACCCCCACCATTAGTTCTTTCATTTTTTTAAGTTTCAATGCAACTTACTATTTTTAGAAGTTTTTCGGGTCCTGAACTTCCGGAGTCATTTTGAGGCCCTAGACAATGTTTTTTGGGAGAACCGAGAGAAAAATCGCTCAGACAGATCTTTCTATTGATTTATTGAGCACATCAAATGGAGATCGAATGCAAAATTTACGTCCCTGGGAAGTTGAAACACCAATTTACCCAAACGGGACCCACAGTTTTGGCGCTTCATCTTATATGGTTAGGCTTTTGGACGTTTTGGGTTTTACATTGTTTCTCAATAATAAATAGGCCTTCGAGCCTCATTGTAACACAGTGAAGAGCCCTGTAGTCATCACATATCTTCTCAGGGATACACTACCAGTGCCCTCGCCTGCTCATTTCCATTATGTTGTAATAGGCCTTCGAGCCTCAATGTAACACCATTAAGATGCTCGTAGCCACCACATCTCTTATCAGAGATAAGCCTACCAGCGCCCTTGTTGTTTATTTCTATTACATTTGTAAGCATATTTCAGGCATTTGTTCTTAATAAAATGAAGCATTATTTCCGTTGTATCTCTGTGTTTATGGTTATATGTGTATTTTGTTGTGTTCCTGCATAATTCCGGATCACTTACTTTACATCTCCTCCAGGGAATTCATATCCTTCACTAATAATTTCATCTCCATTGTATCAATATTAATTGAAACATTCGACATGAAAGACACATCAAATCACTTCAATCCACTCACATCCTCAAAAATATGACAATAAAGAGAAGTAGGGTACAATTATGTAGTAACTAGTCCCATACCACATAGTCCATATTATAGAAGTGAACAATTTGTCGAAAGTCAAAAACTAAGTAAATAAGACTTTACATGTCAATGAATAGATGTTTTGTGCAACCATAATAAAAACAGTTGATCTGTACTTATGAAAGAGTGAAACAAAATACAAATATAAAAAAAAACATAGAGATGAAACATAATAAATATTCATTTCATTAATATCAAAGAACTAAAAGATGCTTACATACAGAATGGAAATAAACTAGTGGAGGTGATGGTAGCTTATGTATGAGAAGAGATGTGGCGACTACATGCCTCTGAATTATGTCACATTGAGGCTCAAGGGCCCTTTTATTATTGAACAATAAAGGTAAACCCTAAAAAACCAAAACCCTAACCCCGAGAGATGGAACACCAAGAGTTTGTGGGCCCCATTCGGGTTAGTTGGGAAACCAACTTCCCGAGGTCATAACTTGGTCATATGACATCCATTTGGTGCATTCGATACCTCGTTATAAATTAATCTTTGATTAGTACTATAATATTTATGTGTCACTACTGCAGACCTCAAAACAATGTTGTTTAGGGGGGTCAAAACAACTCAAAAATTTTATGACTCGAAAAACAACAAAAAATAGTAAATTGTGCTATAATCAAGGAAAATAATGAAATTAAGTGTAGGTCCAGGTGGAATAGGCTAGTGGCCACTAATATACACATGGATCAGTCCTCCTCGCTTATGAAGAAATGGTCCCCATTGCATGAAGAGCATCCATGAGGTGAGGAAAATTTTGTTGAACCTGGTCCCTTCTGAGCCACTTTGCCTGGTGAAGGAGTTGGCCTACTTTGACAAATATATATAGTTGGATCCTCTGCTGGTGAGTGTTATTGATTTGTGTGTCCATGATACTATCATTTGTGTTCTATTTGATACAAGTTGGGTTGATCTTTGTCGGTGTCAGCTACTCAACAATGTCGAATGTGTCCAATAATGGGGGAAAGTATAGCCAGAACCGATCCACATTGAATATTAGTTGCAAGCCAAGGAACAATGGAATGTTGAGCTAGAAATAATTGTACCCTATAGCCTTAGTGATGGTTTAAGGCCCATATCAGAGTGGACAAATATCTCGGTGGGCTCCATCGAGGCGCCCCTTCTATAAAAGTAACCAAATTTTTTTGCCCACCTGGAACTTGTGTGGCACCCGCTGTTGGTCATGATTTTGTTAGTACTTAGCATTGGCTCTATCCAATGTGTCATGGACCTATTGGAGGATGTGTTGAATGTGCTTAATTAAGATGTTAGCTATGCTAGCTTCGGATTGGACATGATTGAAAATTTCCTGAGTACTTGCAAGTGGTGTGGGAACATCAATGGGACAGTGGCTGGAATCCCAATCCCACTTGAAAGGGGCTATGGTTGGTTCGACTGTGGACATATATGTTGTAGTCATGCTGGAAATAGGAGATGATTTCATCCATGTGCATGGATTCTTCGAGTTGTACAGGTGTAGGATGTGCATGATCATCCTATTCACAACCTCTATTTGGCCATCAGTTTAGGGGTGGAAAGTCATGGACTTAGTGAGCTTGGTATTCAAAAACGACCAAAGGATTGAGTAGAAAGTAATTAGGAACCTTTTATCCTGATATGAGATAATTTAATGTGGCATCCCAAAATGTACCCATACTAATTCAAAGAATATTTTGGTAGAGGATTTTGTTGTGATGTTTTTCATGCATGGTGCCAAAATGGCCATCTTAGAGAATATGTCGATGACCATGAAAAAAAAATCATTTCCATGCTTGGTAGAAATAAGGAATGACCTATAATCCATGGATATGGACTCCTAAGGCTAGCTAGAAGTAGGTAGAGGAGTATACAAGCCTTGATTCTTGATTTTAGGTTTGGAAATGACCCGGGAAGTGTAGGATATGATGTACTTCCCAACATCTTGTCGAAGTTTTTACCAATAAAAATAGTTCTATAGCACTGCCATTATATTTTCTGCCCCAAAATTTCCAGCGACTCGACTATAGTGCACCTCCAAAATAATCTTGGCACACTCACTTGAAGGAACACAAAGGTGTCCTAGGTGGCATAACAGTGCGTCCTAGAGGTGAAAGTCTAGAACTTGCTTACCTTCCAGGAGCATTTGGTATGTGGTTCCAAATTCTAGATCACTCTTGTAAATATGTGGCCATATTGAAGTCCCATGTACCCAAGAGTCGAGCACAGTGGTTAGTGCCATAATGGACGACCCGCTGAGGTAGTCTACAAAATTATTGGTGCTTCCCTTCTTGTACATAATGTTCAAATGGAACTAGTGCAGATATGTGCACCATTTATGATGGTGATCATTTCTCAACTTTCATTATGTCTATATGAACTGTAGGGGTCGTTGTTTTGTGTGGATTATTGTTTCCTTCCCCTGAATGTAATGTTTTCATTGTTGGAAGGCCTACACAATGGAATACATCTCTTTTTCATATGTGGGATACTTTTAGTCTGTATCTGGAAGTTTCTCACTCTGATATGCCACTGGATGCCCTTACTAGGTAAGAACTGCACCAACAACATAATCCAAGCCATCTTTCTCAATTTCAAATGGTTGATGTAGGTTTGGTAATGCGAGCACTAGTGCAGAGTAGAGGCGATGCTTTCACTCAGTAAATTTATTTTGTTGGGATTCTGACTAGAAGAAATTTTATTTCGCTTTTCCCTCAGTGACTTGTCTCAAAGGCCAAGTGATATGATAGAGTCCCAACACGAATCTATGATAGAAATTGGCAAGACCGAGAAATTTGTGGAGCTCTATTAGAGTGGTCGAGGCTAACCAATATCGAATAACCTATATCTTGGATGGGTCCACATGCACACCCTGCTCATCAATGATGTACCCAAGATATTGAACCTGGGCCATACTAAAAGTTCATTTCTCCAAACTGGCACACAATTTGTGTTGTCGCAAGGTTTGGAGAACCTGTTGAATATGGTGTATGTGCTCTTCCCAAATATGGCTGTAGATCAGAATGTCATCCATATATACTACCCCAAACGAGTTGGTGAAGGGCTACAATATTTCTTCCATTATCCGCATGAAGGTTGTGGGGGCATTCGTCAACCCAAAAGGAATGACCAGCCATTTGAAAAGGCCCTCTTTGGATTTAAACGCAATCTTCCACACATCAGAGGGTTTGATTGGGACTTGGTGATAATTGTACTTCAAATCAATATTGTTGAAATATTTTTCCCCCTTGAGCTAGTCCAGAAGGTCATCAATCCATGGAATTGGATACCTATTTCTGACGGTGATTTTACTCAGTACTCGATAGTCAATGCAAAGCCTCTAGGTTCCTTCATTCTTTTGTACCAACACAATCGGGGTCCCATAGGGTGATGAAATTGCATTGATGTTCCCTTCTGCAACAACTCTTGAACCTGCCTCTTGATTTCGTTTTTCTCTAGAATAGAGCATTGGTAGATTGGTCCATTGGGTAGCAACTTGCCTAGGGTTAGATCGATGGAGTGCTTGACTTGATAGTGTAGGAGTACCCGTATGGGTGAGGTGAATATGTTCTTGTATTCCTCCTTTTCCTTGTCCATTTGTTGTTGTCGTGCAAAGGAGTTTTGTTTGGAGGCTATAGATGTGGCCACAATTTTCTTCTTTCTTTGAGGGAGAATATAAGGAACAAAAATTTACCACTCTGGGAAATGATCTTACTACATTGTTTAGAAGAGATCAAAGAAAGGGAAGTATGCAACGCTATCTATGGTATCCCATAATATATCTTACCCAAATTAATAATAATAGAACGAGGTCTAGATTCATATACAACATGATGCTTCCATAGGTATGGCCATATTCTATAAGGTGGGAAACATTGCTAGCTCACACAAAGATCTCACCATTGGTGGAGCCACCTGATGGTGTATGGTTGTGGGTGTGACGTTGTTCGAAGCTTAAATATATTAACGGAATCGACTGAGATGAGGTTATTCTAGATACTGTTGTCAATGATGAACTACACTGATAGCCCCTTTACCCACAACTGTGAGTGGAAGAGGCACCCCTCCTCCTCTTGATCCTCAAGTTCCACCTCGTTGAAGTGGCTTCAAAATCAATGATCTACTTTTCCTTGTTAGTTCCCTTGTTGGGTTCTAGCTCAGAATTAGAGCATGCATCTATCTCTGAGTCTTTTAGCTCAACCAGAACCACCTTCTTTGCACGACATTTATTCGTGTCGTGATTAGGAGTTTTATGGAACTCACACCACTTGTTTGTGTATTTCTTTGCATTCCCATTATTCTTATATTGTGGCTTCGATGAGTTATCTTGGGGGGTTGCGGCCTGACTCTACCCTTTTCTCTCTGGCTTGGGGGAGCCTTTGCTCTGCTTTGGGTTCGCAGCTCCAAATTCTTGCTTCTTCTTCTTTAATTTCTACTCAATATTGGTAGCATATCGGTATGTTGCACCAAGCGAGGAGATGTTGAGGAACTCCATTTCCTCCTGAATTTATTTTTGCAAACAACTACAGTACTTGAGCACCAAATGTTTCTCAGAATATTTGATACCCAATTATGTAATGTATGGAAAATATTCATTAGCTCACACACATCTTGATCCCTTTTTTGTCGCAACATCATCCATTATATGTAATTGTCGTCATAGCTCCCCATGGGTTAATACTATTCCTTGATGGTGCCTCGGAAAGGATTCCAAGTGGGTGCAGTTGAAAACAATTGTGGTTCTCTCTCATCCATCTATTCGTAGTAGGTTTCCCACCAATCCTTGACATGGGGGGTGGTTTTGAGGAGTGCTAAAGTAATCTTTTCCCTATTGCAAAAATCATGAACTGAAAAATATACTTCCAATAGATTTAGCCATATATATACGACATCTACATCTTTGTGGCCTTCAAATATGGGAATGTTAAAATTGATGTATACCTTGAAGGGAGTGGCACATCCACAGTGGTTGTTGGATGAAGATGTGTTGTATGTGGGCATTTGCCGAAGGATCTAGGCAAATTTTTCCATCAACGAGTTCCTTTGTCACTCGAGGGAATCTTCAAGAAATGTTTTGAAAGAATATCCTACTCCCTTATCTTTCTTTCCTTCCACCATGGGAGGTTGTCGAGGTTTTCGAGGTCGGTCTTGGAAAGGTTCAACTAGTTCAAGCCCTAACTCCTTATACCCATACCTCGTCGGGGACATGCAAACAAAAAGAAAGAAAGATAAGACTTCTTTGATGCCACTGTTCCAAACTTATGCAAGAATGAAACAAAATAAAAATATTAAAAAAAAACACATAGATGTAGAAAAAACAAATCTTCATTTCATTAATATCAAAGAACTAAAAGATGCTTACATACAAAATGGAAATAAACTAGCTCGGGCGATGGTAACTTATCTCTGAGAAGATATTTGGCAACGAAATTCTACTGAACTATGTTACAATGAGGCTCAAGGGCCTTTCTATTATTGAACAACAAAGGGAAACACAAAACAACCAAAACCCTAACCCTGGGAGATGGAACGACAAGATTTTGTGGGCCCTGTTAGGGTTAGTTGGGTAGCCAACTTCTCGGGGTCGTAACTTGGCCATATGATCTTCGTTTGGTGCATATGATGCCTCGTTAGAAATTCCTCTCCGAGTAATAAAAGATTTGTGGCATGGTTGCAGAACTAAAAAAACACCATTAATGGTGAAAAAAAAATTTCCGAAGTTTAGGACCTAAAAATTTACTAAAAGTAGTAAATTGTGCTAGAATCATGGAACTTGATGAAACTCTCTGGATGTCTAGGTGGAATAGGTGGGTGGCCACCAATATTGACCTAGATCAACAATGTTCTTGTATGATTGAGATGGAAAATAGAGAAATACACGAATAAATATGTGCATAACAGAGTTAATCATGAAGAAAAATAATTTCTCCTCATACTTTGAAGACAACGCAGGACATGAAGAAGAGTTATGTTGATCACCATAGAGCCACTAGTATAAATGGGACGAAAATATAACATATACTCATCGATTATTTAACTCATTGTCATCGACTATATGAAACATTGGGGTCATAATTTTCGTCTGTGGGATTGTGTCAAATATTCAACCCTTTCTTAAGCATTATATATTCGATGGGACTGCCATTGAATATCCAATGACCAAGATGGCAAAAAAATCCATTGATCATTTGATACTTTATGATCGGTTTCGTGACACCAAAAAGAATCGAATATGTTGGATGACCTAAATGTTGGATATCTGTCACGCTAGATGCCAATAATGAGTTTCAATATCTGACTTTTTGACTTTGGATATTCAACACCATATTAGTCTAGTACGATAGGATCCAACAGTTTGTTTCATCAGTACCAAGTGAGATGTATGATGGTTTAGCATCAGATAAGAGGTCTTATGAGAAGATTGTGTGACGTGAGTGTTATGGCATTGATGCTTTTTTATTTATGTACAAATTTAGATGTTTGATGATTTGTTCCATCGGCGTGGAGTCAGATTTTCAATGGTTTTGACTTAACGTCGAATTTTCAATGGGCACCTAAGCATTAAAAAAAAATATAATTTTATCCTAGGCACTCTCAGATCTAGCCATAATCACTTAGCCCTCCCTATATATATATATATATGGATGGATCTATATGTTTCAACTGATACCTTCTTATTTTTCTTGTGCTTCGTGAGATAATGGGGTGGGGAGACTTGTTCTTCAAAGCACTCATAATGATAGGGTGGAAAGAGAGGCGAGATATGTAGCATATGTTTATTAGGTTCCCCAAGTTCCATTATATTGACCTCACATAGTATTTCCTCATCATGCACCATTTGTTAATGCTTATTATTTGTAAGAATCATATCCTTATGCATGTGTGTATCAGAGGCATTCTCTACCTCCTTCTAATCCATTTCAATTGAGAAATGGGATGGCATCTGGTATTTATTATTGTGTGGTAGATGTGGGGCTTCAATATCTACACCATTAGAGAATAAGAGAATGTGTTTTTAGAGAATATCTATCTTGATAAGATTAGTAGGACATATGTGCCAAGAGAGGTTAACTACAATGAAGCTTCCCTTTCTAGAGATTACTTTACATCTCCTCCAAGGAATTCATATCCTTCACTACTAGTGTCATATCCCTTATATGAATACTAATTGAAACATTCGACATGCAAGACACATCAAATCACTTCAATCCAATCACATCCTTGACAATATTATGATAAAGAAAAGTAGGGTAGAATTATGTAGTAACAAGTCCCATACCACATAGTCCATATTATAGAAGTGAACAATTTGTCGAAACTCAACGACTAAGTAAATAAGAATTTAAATATGTCAATGAAGAAATGGTTTGTGCAACCATAATAACGACAGTTGATCTGTACTTATGAGAGAGTGAAACAAAATACAAATATAAACAAAAACATAGTTATGCAACAGAAATAAATATTCATTCCATTAATATCAAAGAACTGAAAGATGCTTATATACAGAATGGAAATAAACTATCGCAGGTGATGGTAGCTTATCTATGAGAAGAGATGTGGCGACTAAATGCCTCTGAAATGTGTTACAATGAGACTCAAGGTAATTTTAGTTATGGAACACCAAGAGTTTGTGGGCTCCATTGGGGTTAGTTGGGCAACTAACCTCCCGACGTCGTAACTTCGTCATATGATCTCCATTTGGCACATTCGATACCTTGTTAGAAATTTATCTCTGATTAGTACTATAATATTTATGTGGAGCTAGTGTGTACCTCCAAAAAACGTTTTTTAGGGGGGTTAAAACAACTCCAAAAGTTTACGACCCGAAAAAAAACTAAAAATAGTAAATTTCTCTATAATCAAGGAAAATGATGAAACTAATTGTAGGTTTAGGTGGAATAGGCTAGTGGCCACTAATATAAACCTGGATCATTACTCCTCTCTTATGAATCAATGGTCCCCATTGCATGCAGAGCCTTCATGAGGTGAGGAAATTTTTGTTGAACCTGGTTCCTTCTGAGCCACTTTACCTGGTGAAGGAGTTAGCCTGCTTTGACAACTAGGTATAGCTAGATCCTCTGCTAGTGAGTGCTATTGATATGTGTGTCCATGATACTATCAGTTGTGTTCTATTTTATATAGCTTGGGTTGATCTCTGTCGGTATCAGCTGCTCAACAATGTCAAATGTGTCCAACAATGGGGGAAAGTATAACGGCAACCTATCCATATTGAATATTGGTTGTAGGGCAAGGAACATTGGAATTTTGAGCTTGAAATAATTGTACCCTATAGCCTTAGTGATGGTTTAAGGCCCATATCAGAGCAGGCAGATATTTTTGTGGGCTCCAGCGAGGCGCCACTTCTGTAAATGTAACCAAAATTTGTTGCCCACCTGGAATTTGTGTGGCACCCGTTGTTGGTGATGATGTTGTTTGTACATAGAATTGGCTCTATCCAATATGTCATGGACCTATTGGAGGATGTGTTGAATGTTCTTAATGAATATGTTAGCTCTGTCAGCTTCGGATTGGACATGAGTCAAATTTTCCTGAGTACCTGCAAGTGGTGTGGGAACATCAATGGGACAGTGGCTGGAATCCCAATCCCACCTAAAAGGGCTATGGTAGTTTCGACTATGGGGATATATGTTGTAGTTGTGTTGGAAATAGGGGATGATTTCATCCATGTACGTGTATGCTTCAAGTTGTACAGGTGTAGGATGTGCATGATCATCCTATTCACAACCTCTGTTTGGCCATCAGTTTTAGGGTGGAAAGTCGTGGGCTTGGTGAGATTGGTATTCAACAATGAACAAAGACTTGAGTAGAATGTAATTAGGAACCTATTGTCCTGATCTGAGATAATGGAATGGGAGATCCCAGAGTGTACCCATACTCATTCAAAGAATATTTTGGCAGTGGTTTCTATTGTGATATTATTCTTACATGGCGCCAAAATGGCCATCTTAGAGAACACGTTGATGACCATGAAAAATAGTCGTTTACATGCTTGGTAGAACTAAGGGATGACATGTAATCCATGGAGATGGACTCCCATGGCTAGATAGAAGTAGGTAGATGAGTATACAAGCCTTTCTTCTTGATTGTTGGTTTGGAAATGGCGCAGGTAGTGTAGGATATGATGTACTTCCCAAAATTTTCTCGAAGGTTTTACCAATAAAAATAGTTCTACAATACTGCACTATATTTTCTACCCCAAAATTTCCAGCGACTCGAATATAGTGCGCCACCCAAATAATTTTGGCACAGTTGCTTGAAGGAACACAAAGTTGTCCTTGTGGTATAACAATTCATCCTGGAGGTGAAAGTCTAGAAGTTTCTTACCTTCGAGGAGGATCCGGTATGTGGTTCCAAATTCTAGATCACTCTTGTAAAGATGCGGCCATATTGAGGTCTCATGTCACACTAGCATATATCCATCTTAACCACGGATCTACGAAGAGCCGAGAGGGATCAAATTTCATTATATGTAAACACATTTTTAGAATACAAAATTTGAAAAAAAATTTACATGACAAGAGATTTAATCCCATTTAGTGCTAGGTAAATACATGATTAAGATATATCTGTGTTTAAATCTCATTATATGAAAACCTCCTTTTAGAATACAAAAATTGAAAAGGATTTACATGTCAAGATATTTAATCTCATGTAGTGTTGGGTAGATACATTATGAAGATAGATGTATAGTGACAAATTTTCATTGTTTAAATTGTGTTTTTGAATATTTTATGTTATTAATATTTTATGTTAAGAATTGAATGAGTTACACATTTTATTAAGTCTTTTTTTAATTACTTTATCTCTTAAAGTTATATAAAATTATATTATTTAACATAGGCACCGAAATATTTTATTTATTACTCGAATAGCAAAATTCAAATATCAACAAATCAAGTAGAATGAAAGTAAAATATCAACAAACTAAGTTAATGGTTGTGTTAATATATTTTTAAATATTTATTTATATGGTTATTTAATTTTTGTTTTCTTTGCTCACACTAGTGAAAATTATTTTTATTATTTTTTGAGGAGGTGAAACTTACACATGGACCTCATTTTGAATTGTAGAACCAACATAGATCCATATTAACCACATATCTATAGTAATAATACAAAATTTGAAAAAAAAAATTCCATGTCAAGAGATTTAATTCCATCTAGTCATTCGTAAATACATGATTAAGATAGATCTATAGTGGCAATTTTTCATTGTTTAAATCTCATTCTATGCAAACCGCTTTTTAGAATACAAAATTTGAAAAAGGATTTACATGTCAAGAGATTTAATCCCATTTACTGCTTGGTAAATAGGTGATTAAGATAGATGTATAGTGGTCATTTTTCATTGTTTAAATTGTATTTTTGAATATTTTTATTGTTATTAATATTTTATGTTAAAAATTGAATAAGTTACACATTTTCTTATTATTAAGAAGTTAATACATTATTTTACTTTTCATTACTTTTTCGTTTCAAACATTGAAATATTTTACGAAGGTAAACATTAACGCGTACACACACACACACACACACATATATATATATAATTTTCACATTGATATATTTATAAGAGAAATAAAAGTTTTTTGTTATTACTTTATCTCTTAAAGTTATATAAAATTATATTATTTTATTTAACATAGATGCCGAAATATTTTATTTATTACACACACAGATATATATAATTTTTATATTGATATACTTATAAGAGAAATAAAAGTTTTTTTTGTTATTACTTTATCTCTTAAAGTTATAGAAAATTATATTATTTTATTTAACATAGACACCAAAATATTTTATTTATTACTCGAAGAGTGAAACTGAAATATCAACAAATCAAGTAGAATGAAAGTGAAATATGAACAAACTCAGTTAATTTTTGTGTTAATATATTTTTAAAATTTTATTTATATGGTTATTTAATTTTTTATTTTTTTTTGGGTTCATATTAATGAAAATTATTTTTATTAATTTTTGAGGAAGTGACACCAAAATATTTTGTTTATTACTCTAAGAGTGAAATTGAAATATTAACAAATCAAGTAGAATGAAAGTGAAATATCAACAAACTAAGTTAATTTTTGTGTTGATATATTTTTAAATATTTATTTATATGGTTATTTAATTTTTATTTTTTTGATTTGGCTCACATTAGTGAAAATTATTTTTATTATTTTTTGAGTACATGGCATACTTACACATGGCTCTCATATTGAATTGTAGAACCAACATAGATCCATGTTAACCACACATCTATTAAGAATACAAAATTTGAAAAAAATTCTACATGTCAAGAGATTTAATCCCTTTTAGTACTTGGTAAATACACGATTAAGATAAGTCTATATTGGTAGTTTTTCATTGTTTAAATCTCATTATATGCAAACCTCTTTTTAGAATACAAAATTTGAAAAAGGATTTGCATGTCAAGAGGTTTAATCAAATTTAGTTCTTGGTAAATAGGTGATTAAGATAGATCTATAGTGGTCATTTTTCATTAGTTAAATTGTATTTTTGAATATTTTTATCGTTATTAATATCTTAAGTTAGAAATTGAATGAGTTACACATTTTCTTCTTATTAAGAAGTAATACAGTATTTTACTTTTGATTACTTTTCCCTTTGAAACATTGAAATATTTTACTAAGGTAAACATTAACGAGCAACACATTATATCTATATATATAAGTTTTATATTGATATATTTATAAGAGAAATAAAAGTTTTTTTTTTTATTCCTATATCTCTTAAAGTTATATAAAATTATATTATTTAATATATTACAAATGGCCCTCATACTAGATTGTAGAATCAGTCTCTCAGCTCAAAAAGAGTTGAGCATAGTGGTTAGCACCATAATCGACAATCGATTGAGTTAGTATGCAACATTATTGGTGCTTCCATTCTTGTAATTAATGTTGAAACGGAACTGGTCCACATGTGTGGACCATTTATGATGGCAATTGTTTTGCAACTCTCATTATGTCTGTATGAACTGTAGGGGTTGGTAGTTTGTGGGGATGATTGTTTCCTTACCCAAAATGTAATGTTTCCATTGTTGGAAGGCATGCACAATGGAATACATCTCTTTTTCATATGTGGGATACTTTTGGTCTATATCTGAAAGTGTATCACTCTGATATGCCATTGGATGGCCTTGTTGGGTAAGAACTGCACCAGCAACATAATACAAGCCATCTGTCTCAATTTCAAATGGTTGATGTAGGTCTCGTAATGTGAGCACCAGTGCAGAGTAGAGGCGATGCTTTAACTCGGTAAATTCCTTTTGTTGGGATTCTGACCAGAAGAAATTTTATTTTTCTCTACCCTTTGTGACTTGACTCAAAGGCCAAGTGATATGAGAGAGTCCCAACACAAATCTGTGATAGAAATTGGAAAGACTGAGAAAGTTGTGGAGCTCTATTAGAGTGGCCAAGGCTAACCAATGTTGAATAACTTGTATCTTGGATGGGTCCACATGCACACTCTGCTCATCAATGATGTACCCCAGATATTGAACTTGGGTCATACCAAAGGTTCATTTCTCCAAATTGGCACACAATTTGTCTCGTCACAAGGTTTGGAGAACCTGTTGAATATGGTGTATCTGCTCTTCCCAACTCTGGATAAAGATCAGAATGTCGTCCAGATATACTACCACAAACGAATTGGCGAAGGGCCACAAGATGTCTTCCATTAGCCACATGAAGGTTGTGTGGGAATTCATCAACCCAAAAGGAATTACTAACCATTTGAAAAGGCCCTCCTTGGATTTGAAGGAAATATTCCAGACAACAGAGGGTTTGATTGGTACTTTGTGATAATTAGACTTCAATTCAATCTTGCTGAAATATTTCCCCCCCCTGAGCTAGTCCAAAAGGTCATCAATCCATGGGATTGGATACCTTTTTTGGACGGTGATCTTATTCAGTGCTCGATAGTCAATACAAAGCCTTTAAGTTCTATCCTTATTTTGTACCAACACAATTGGGATCCCACAGGGTGATGAACTTGCCCTGATGCTCCATTCTGTAACAACTCCTGAACTTGCCTCTTGATTTCACTTTTATCTAGAATAGAGCGTTGGTATATTGGTCCATTGGGTAGCGACTTTCCCAGGATTAGATCAATGGAGTGCTTGACTCTATAGTGTAGGAGTACCCATATGGGTGAGGTGAATATGTTCCTGTACTCCTCCATGTCCTTGTACATTTGCTTCTTCTGTGTAGAGGAGCTATGTTTGGAGGCTATGGATGTGACCACAATCTTCATTTTTCTTTGAGGGTGAATCATAAGGAACAAAGATTTATCACTCTAGGAAATGATCTTACTGCGTTGTTTAGTAGAGATCAAAGAAAGGGCAGTCTCCGATGCTATCTATGGTATCCTGTACTATATATGACCCAACGTATTAATAATAGAACGAGGTCTATATTCATATACAACATGATGCTTCCATAGGTATGGTCATATTCTATAAGGAAAGAAACAACGTTGGATCACACAAAGATCTCGCCCTTGGTGGAGGCACCCAGTGGTGTATGGTTGTGTGTGTGACGTCGTTGGAAGCTTCAATCTCTTAACAAACTCGATTGAGATTATGTTCCTCTAGTTCCCGCTGTCAATGATGAACTACACAGATAACCCCTTTACCCACATCTGTGAGTGGAAGAGGCACCCCACCTCCTCTTGATCCTGTAGTTCCACCTTTTGGAGCTTGGTGGTGCCTACCATCAAAGTGGGTTCAACTTCAATGATGTGCTTTCCCTTTTTAGTTCCCTTGTTGGGTTCTGGCTCAGAATTAGAGCATGCATCGTCTCTGAGTCTTTTAGCTCAACCACCACCACCTGCTTTGCGTGACATTTATTCGTGTTGTGAGTGGGATTTTTATGGAACTCACACCACTTGTTGGTGTATTTATTATGGAACCATATCCAAAAATATAAGAAAAGAGATATCAACTCCTTAGAAATAAGCCACTTCGAGGGGGAAACCTCCAATACATTACATGAATGAACAATTCTTGGATTATACAAATGACCAAAACCTCCTTCTATATATAGGAGTCCATGGGTCCACAATATAATCCTAGCTGACGTAACAATAACAATTTAAGGGCACACTAATAATAATATTGGGATTACAGGGGTACAACAATAATAATAAGGGGGCTACACTATTAACAATAAGGGACTAAACTAGTAATATAGGGACCTAACATGCCCCTCTCCTTCAAAAAAGTGTTGTCCTCAATGCTTGAGTAGCTCTGGGTGATTCTATATAAAATTCTCATCTTCCCATGTAGAATCTTCAGTGGGTAAGTTCTTCCACTTGATGAGATGCTCTGAAATTGATTGATTTTGTCGCTGTCAAGTTCTTGTTTTCATGACCGCTTCAAGTTCCAATATGATTTTTCCTTCCTGATCAAGTTTTGGAAATATTGTTTGAACTGGAATATTTTCACCTATAACCTTCTTTAAGCATGAAACATGGAAAACTAGATGCACTTGCGAAGAAGCAGGAAGCTCCAATTTGTATGCCATAGTACCAATGTTTTGAAACACCTTGTAAGGACCATAGTACTTTGGTGATTATTTATTATCCTTCTTAGATTTCTTGAGGGACATTTGTTTGTATGGTTGTAGCTGTAAAAATACCCAGTCTCCTACATTAAAACTTCTCTCACTGCAATGTTGATCTGCATGTTGTTTCATTCGATTTTGTGCCAAATTTAGATTATCCTTTAAGAGTTGGAGAACTTCTTGTTGATGCTCGATGTGATCTTAAGGATGATGTGATGGAAGGTGGATGATACCCATAAAGTGCCATAAATGGGTTCATATTTGCTGCAATATGGAAAGAAGTGTTATACCACTATTCAACGAGAGGTAACCACTTGACCCATTATGTTTGTTTATCAGATACAAAACAATGAAGATATCCTTCCAAAAATTTATTTACTATCTCAATTTAACCATCGGATTGAGGATGATAAGATGAGCTATGAGCTAATTTAGTACCCAAAAAAGAAAATAACTCCGTCCAAAAATTTCTAGTAAAAATGGGATCTTTGTCGCTCACAATAACCTTTGGGTTTCCATGTATATTTTGAATTATATCCATAAATGTAGTAGCAACTGTACTTGCTTTAAATGGATGGGAAAACACACAAAAGTGTACATACTTGGTAAGTCTATCAACTAACACCATGATGACACTCTTTCCTTCGGACTTAGGGAAACCTGTGATAAAATTCATTGAAATCTCCTCCCATCATTGACTTGGAGTGGATAAAGGTTGTAGAAGACCCAGGGTCTTAATTGTATCAACTTTATTTTGTTGGCAAACCAAACATTCTGCCACAAATTTTTGAAAATCAGATTTAAGGTCATCCCACAAAAATTATTTCTTCACCCTGTGGTAAGTTTTTAAAAATCCTGAGTGTCCTCCTAAAGGAGAAGTGTGCAATTCCAAAAGAATCTTTTGTTTTAGTTGGGAATTCTTACAAAGATATAAACGATCTTTGTACCATAAGGAACCATTTTTCCAACTAAATGTACAGATGTACTAGGATCTTGTTGCAACTTTTTAATGAGTGTCCACACTTCTTCGTCCTTCTTCCATTCATCCCTTGCTTCGGTTATCCAATATAGTTGGATAATAGAAATGACACAAAGCAATGCTTCCACCTCTTCATTCTTTCTAGAGAGTGCATCTGCAACAAAATTTAGCTTCCCTTTTTTGTAGATTATTTCAAATTCATAACCCAACATCTTTGTGACCCATTTTTGCTGCTCTTTTGAAGATAGTCCTTGTTCCAAAAAGTGTTTAAGACTATCATGATCAATTTTTACCTTGAAGTGTCTTCCCATTAGGTAGGATCACCATTTCTTTGGTGCATGTAGTATTTCTAGCATTTCCTTCTCATAAATAGCTTTCTGTAAATACTTTCCTTTGATTGGATGACTTTCAAAAGAAATGGGTCTTCCTTCTTGCATTAAAATAGCAACAATTCCATTTCCTAAGGCATCACATTCCACAATAAAGGTTTTTGTGAAATCTGGCATAGCTAAGACCGGTGCTAGGCACATTTCCTCTTTAAGATGTTCAAAGGCCTTAGTTTCTTTAGGAGTCCATGAAAATGCATCTTTCTTCAATAATGTTGTTAGAGGTGTTGTTATTCTCCCATAATTCTTAACAAACTTGCGATAATACCTTGTTAACCTGAGAAATCCTCACAACTACTTTATGGTTGTGGGGACTTTCCATTCCTTAATGGCTTTAATTTTGTTAGGGTGTACCTTAACACCCTGGTGAGATACAATATGACCCAGATATTCCACCTCTTGTACTCCAAAGAAACATTTGGATATTTTTGCATATAATTGTTTCTCCTGCAATAGTTTGATCACCCTGTCAACATGTTGAACATGATCCTTCCAAGACCTGCTGTAGATTAGTATATCATCAAAAAATACTAACAGTTTTCTAAGGAAGGGTTTGAAAATGGTATTCATCAACCCTTGAAATGTAGAAGGTGCATTGGTAAGGCCAAAAGGCATGACCAAAAATTCATAATGACCCTCATGAGTTTAAAATGTTGTTTTTGAAATACCTTCAGTCTTCATTCTAATTTGATGATATCCTGAACGAAGATCCAACTTGGTAAAATAAATTGCTCCATGTAATTCATCCAATAATTCATCAGTCACAGGAATGGGAAATTTATGTTTAATGGTGAGCTTATTGAGCTCCCTATAATCTGGCCACATTTTCCATGATCCATCCTTCTTGTGCACCAATACTACTGAAGCGGACAAAGAACTTTGACTAGGTTGAATTATACCAGCCTCTAACATTTCTGCAATCATACGTTCAATTTTGATCTTTTGGAAATAAGGATATCTATAAGGCCTGATGTTTGGAGGAACACTTCCTTGAATCAAATGAATAGAATGATCATGATCACAAATAGGTCGGAGTCCTTTGGGAGTTTCAAACACCTTGGAATTATTGTCCAAGAATTTTTGGAGATCTGCAGAAATAGATGATTTTGATGTTGGAACTTCTAGTGAGCATAATTGTGCAATTACGCCTCATTGTTCTTTCTTCAAAAGCTTTGTCATGACATTGGAGCATATTATCTTTCCTGGCTTCCTTGCGATACCCCGTAATTCGACTTCCTTTCCTTCTGAAAAAAAATTCAAGAAAAGTACTTGAAAATTAAAAGCTACCGTCCCCAAAGATTGTAACCATTGTACTCCTACTACACCATGAACACCTCCCATAAGAATGGAAAGCATTGGAATATTCAATACATATTCCCCCATGGTTAGCTTGATATTATGGCATTTTCCAAAGAAATTTATAGTTCCTCCATTTGCAACCATCACTTGACATTCTGGTTCTAGGTATAGGAAACAATTCAATTCCATGGTACCCTAAAATGAATAAAATTATGGGTACTACCCAAATCAATCAACAATATTACCTTTTTCTTCTTGATATGTCCTTCTATCTTGAGAGTTTGAGAAGTGGTAATTCCTGCCAATGCATTACACGATATGGTCAAACTCATTTCATCCTCTTATAGGGTTGGTTCCTAGTGTATATCTTCTTCTTTTGAATATTCTTGTTAATTTTCTTCTTCCTCTTCACAATCTGAGTAAAATAATTTCTTCTCAGCACACTTATGACCTTTAGTGTATTTGCTATCACAACTGTAGCAAAGCCCTTTTTCCCTTTTTTCTTCCAATTGTTGTGGTGTCAACCTTGTAGGTTGTGGAAGTCTAGGAGTAGCAACACTTCCATCTTTATATATGTGAGTGGTAGGCTTCCTTGTTGTCATAATTTTACATTAAATTTTTCTTGCCAACCTGAATGCCTTTTCTAATGAATCAGGTTTCCAAACGCGAACTTCATGTTGGATGTTATCCTTTAAAGTCCCTATGAAGACATCAATCTTGTGTTCCTCTGGAATATCAGTTACCCTTATATTCAATTTTTGGAAGTCCTCAATGTGCTCTGCCACTAAACCCTTTTGTTTGAGATTTATCAGTTGGCTAAAGAAGGTTTTGCTTTTTGTATCCTCATAATGTGCTATCATTTCCTCCGTAAAAATTGACCAAGTGACAAGTTTTTTACGGGAGAAAAGCCATCGATACCATACAAGTGTATTTTGTTCTAAATGTAAAGTTGTAATGCGTACCTTTTGTGTGTTTTTCACATTATTGATATCAAAATATTCATCCATCTGTAGTATCTATGTTACGGGATCCTTGCCATCAAACTTCCTCATATCCATATTTGGAATATGGTGGTTCTTACATCCAACATTAGAGTTTATGAAATCACGCTTAACATTTATTTTGTTCTCATCATGAGTTTCCTCTACTAACTTTTCGCCATTAGGAAACATTTCTTGTATCAATTTTCCCAAATCATTCTTCATGTTTTCCATGTTGTCTTTCATTTTTTCAGTGATCTTAGCTTCCATGTCATCCATCTTAGCTTCCATGCCATCCATCTTAGCTTCCATGCCCACTTCCATGCCATCTATCTTAGCTTCCAAACCATTCACCTTAGCTTCAACACCTTTCTTCAAACCACCCATCTTAGTTTCCACGCCTTTCTTCAGAACTTCCATTTCATTTTTTGTTGCTCTTTGCGATAGAGAAATTTGGCACACTTGCACTTTTGATTTTGATATCTCATGTTGTGTTTATTTGTATTCATGAGTCATAGTATAGCCTTCTGAAGGCTTAATGGGTGTTTAATTCTTTTTAGGGGGCATTTTAGAACCCAATACTGATATATGTTCTTCAATATTCCCTTGGAATAAATTCAAGCTAATCTTTTTTTTTCAAACGAGACTTATGTAATTCGAAAAAAATACACAACTTTTTCTTGATTTTGAGGAGCTCAATATTGAAACTGAATTACCTCTGTGATTTTGGATCTTCAATATCTTAAATTTGGACCTAATGTGTCCCTCTGAATCTTCTTTTGAATTCCACAGGTCTGTCCTAATTTGGTGATGCAGCCGAAGGCTGCAAAGCCCACATTCTTTCCTTAAGATGCATATAAAAATGCATGGTTCAATTCTAAACCAAAATAATTCCCATATTTGGGGCAAACTTTAATGCCGAAGCTTACATTTTAAAACTCTGATTACAACCTTATAATAAAACCCACTTTATTCAAATCAATATTTGAACTTTGGATTAAAACCCAAAACAAATCTTCAGGGCCAACACGTACATTAATATATGTGTTCAATGCTTTACCAATCCACTATATATTCGAACCCACGTGAACATTTCATTTATTCAAAAGTTATACTTTGCATTAAACCAAAGTATCATCATAATAACATCCGGCTCCACCTTTCCACTTCTCATCAAATCCGAATGCCAATAGACATTAATATATAACCGGCCCACATTATATTCCATACACCCGACTTTGGTTAAATAAATACAAAAGATAAATGATTAAATAACCTTTGGAGCCCAAAACTGACCAACTTACCTTTCGTTAACCTTCACGCAACTTTGGGTGCGAATGCCATCAGATCTCAACTACAAATCATCGAACGACTATCGTGTTCATTTTACTCCAGTGACTTATCAACCCAACACAACATGAAATCAACAATATTGTAATTCCGTCGATGCTACATGTCATTCCTTGGAATGTATCACGTGATTTTCTTCAATACCATTTACCAGCTTATGATCACACGAAAACCATTTATGGTTTTATGAAACCATTCACCATTCCATTTTGCATTGTCTTTGATTTTGACGTTTCACTGTGCCATTTCTTTGAATGATCCAACATCTCCATCCCACAAACATCGATTTCTATTCAATGCACTACTCCATCATTCTGTTTAACTTGGGTTTCACTACACTTCTTTTACACAACAGAATTCAATGCATGTGCATATGTTGTAAGTAAAAATTGTCGCAATACATCCCTATCGCGTCAGAACGATACAGTATGATCATGGAAGATCAAAAATATCATTTAGCACAGCTTATTGGTCATAAAAATCATGTAATATTCAATTTTTCTCCGCACCTTGCTTTGTGGTTTTCCGTATTTGTTCAACTCATGATTTCAACCAGGCCAAACCCTCAAATATGATTTCAAACCCCAGACCTCATTTCACTGTGTATACACAACAAAGTGTCTAATTCCTCCTTGAAATAAATTATACGATGTCATCTCCAATTATAAAATATATCCAGACCAATTAGAAGTCCAGGTAATTCCATTAATTGCATCGATCCATTCTGTGATCGATACTAATTTCCTTAGTAATTACAAATCACACAGAATTCAACATTCACCCTCAACCACAAACTCTTAAAATGTAGCTTGAATATAATATGAAAGAATTTCCCTTTTTCCTATCAATTTCCACTTGCACACAATATACACTCAAACACAAACTTAGAAATTGAGTTTTTTTTGTATTAAAACCAATATTTACATAGGAATTCTTCCTCTGGCCTGATCTTTTGTATCAGTGTCCTTTTTCCTATTCTGCCCATAGGCTTACAATTCAAATCCTACCTCTCTAAATCCCTTGAATTTATCTCTACCTATTTTTTTCCTTTTATGCCTTTGAGGCTTACATTTTATAGAAAAGGTTTTGAAACTATTTTTGGTTTCAGTTCCTCCATCTTCTCAACAAAATCATAAATATCCTCTGAGTCCTCACTTGACTCAACTAATCCCTAAGGATCCTCTTTCATCACAAAATAATGAAACAAATTCTAATTTAGGATTTCTAGTTAATTCCTAAATCTCTCAATCCCTATACAGTCTCAACTAGCCTAATTCTCTCATGTTCTCCAACATTCGAGAACATTTACAAAATTCCTCACAATATTTAAGTAATTCTCATTTAAATCACTCAAATCATTACATAAGGAACCAACTCCCTTGAAAACACAAAACCCCTAAGTCTATTAAAATACTAGGAATTTTCTTGAGCCTAATGCCCCTACATCATTTGGATTCTTCAAGACAAAGCTATGCCAATCTCCCACGATGAACTAATTATGGACTGGTTCAGTAGAGTGAACTTGTATGACTTGTCGTGTGTAACTGTTTACTTCTTCGGCTCTGAAATTGATATGATGAACACTAAATGCCATGTACTTATGGCCACTTTTTGCAAAATCCCAATCCGAAGCTCAGAGAAATGCTTATGACGTTTTTCCCACGATCACCTCTTTGAGATGAAATTTGGGAGCCTGAAACAATCCTACCTTCCACAGATCATATCTCACAAAATATTGTGAAACAAGATCTGAAATTTCTACAGGATGTTCACCAGGATTTCGTCTTCGCTCTATAAAAATTTCAGCTTCTGAACCCTCATATAAAACAAGTTATAGTGAAAATTTTGCGATGACCTATTTAGGTTAAATTAAGGAGCTTACAGAATGCCCTAACTTCCACAGATCATATCTCCAGAAATATTACGAACCAAAGTATGAAATTTTGCGAGTATTATCCTCAGGATCTCGACTTCGTGCTCCAAACATTTCAGCTTCTTCACCTTCGTAGAAAAAACGTTATAGCAAAAATTCCACGATGACCTATTTGGAGTAGTGAAACACTAGAATCCACAGCTCTGATACCAAATGTTATGAAACCAGCTCCAAAAATAGAAGAAAAGAGATATCAATGCCTTAGAAATAAGCCACTTTGAGGGTGAAACCTCCAATACACTACATGAATGGACAATTCTTGGATTATACAAATGTCCAAAACCTCCTTCTATATATAGGAGTCCATGGGCCCACAATATAATCCTAGCCAACCTTACAATAACAATGTAAGGGCACAGTAATAACAATATTGGGGTTACAAGGGTACAACAATAACAATAAGGGGGCTACACTAATAACAATAAGGGACTAAACTTGTAATATAGGAACCTAACAATATTTATTTTCCTTCCCATTATTATTAGATTATGGCTTCGATGAGTTGTCCTGGGGGGTTGCGGCCTGACTCTACCCTTTTCTCTCTGGTTTGGGGGAGCCTTTGCTCTACTTTGGGTTCACAACTCCAAAGTATTTATTCTTCTTATTTAATTTCTACTCAATATTGGTAGCATATCAGTATGCTACATGAAGCAAGGAGATGTCCCAAAACTCCATTTCCTCCTCAATATATTTTTGCAAACAATTTTAGTACGTGAGCCCCAGATGTTTCTCATAGTATTTGATACCCAACTCTGTGCGCAAAGTATGGAAAATATTCATCAACTCACGCACATATTGATCCCTTTGTTGTCACAACATCATCCATTATATGTACTTATACTCATAGCTCCCCATGCGTTAATACTATTTCTTGATGACGTCTCAGAAATAATTCCAAGTGGGTGCAGTTGAAAAAAATGAGGGGTCTCTCTCATCAATATATTCACAGTAGTTTTCCCACCAATCCTTGACATGGGGGTTGGTTTTGAGGAGTGAAAATGTAATCTTTTCCCTATTGGAAAAATCATGAACTGAAAAATATCCTTTCAATAGATTTAGCCATCTATATACGACATCTATATCTATGTGGCCTTCAAATATGGGAATTTTAAAATTGAATTATACCTTGAAGGGAGTGGCACCTCCAGAGTGGCTATCAAATGAAGATGCATCATATGTGGGCATTTGCCAAAGGATCTAGGAAAAGTTTTCCATCAACACGTTCCTTTATCGCTTAAGGGATTCTTCGAGAAATATTTTGAAAGGATCTCCTACTCCCTTCTATTTATTTTCTTCCACCATGGGAGGTTGTCGGGGTTTGCGAGGCTAGTCTTGCAAAGGTTCTACTAGTTTGAGCCCTAAATCCTTATACCCATACCTGGTCTAGGACATGTAAACAAAAATAGAGAAAGTGAATAATTTTTGATACCACTGTTCCAAACTTATGCCAGAATGAAAGAAAATACAGATATAAATAAAAATGCAGAGATGTAGAAAAAATAAATCTTCATTTCATTAACATCAAAGAACTGAAATATGCTTACATAAAAAATGGGAATAAACTAGCTCGGGTCATGGTAACTTATCTCTGAGAAGAGATGTGGCAACTAAATTCTACTAAACTATGTTATAGTGAGGAAAAATGTACTTTTTATTATTAAACAACAAAGGGAAACACAAAACAACCAAAACCCTAACCCTAGGAGATGGAACGACAAGAGTTTATGGGCTCTGTTAGGGTTAGTTGGGTAGCGAACTTCCTGGGGTCGTAACTTGAACATATTATATTCATTTGGTGTGTATGATACCTCATTATAAATGTATATCCGAGTACTACAATATTTGTGGCATGGTTTCAAACCTAAAAAAACACCGTCAAGGGTGTCAAATTTTTTTTAGAAGTTTAGGACCTAAAAAATTACTAAAAAAAATAAATTGTGCTATAATCAAGGAACGTGATGAAATTGACTGGATGTCTTGGTGGAATAGGTGGCTGGCCACCAATATCCACCTAGATCAACAATGTTCTTGTATGATGGAGATGGAAAATAGTGAATTACACCAATAAATATGTGCATAACAGAGTTAATCATGAAGACAAATAATTTCTCCTCATTGATTAGGAGTCGAGTTTGCATTGACAAATTATTAAATTGTTAAAAATAAAATAATATTTTTAAGTAGGAAATAATGCATATTCTTAGTGATTTTATATGTTTATATTAATTTTCCTTCACTTTAAAATCTCAACCGAGGTTCATAAACTTAGAGCTGCAATATATCACTAGTCTAGGCACACTTAACAAACCTATTTAGAATTAAACAAGATTCACCATTTTAATCGAACATGTTTCTCTCAAATAACTGTAATTGATTCCATTATTTGCGTAGTACAGAATCAAGTACCGTAATCTTATCTTTGTTCTAAACCAAGTACTGGAATCAAGTATTGAACCATATAGAAGCAATATCAAAGTGTACCAGAAACCATATGCTTACCCAATCCTCCATTATTTCTTCATAACATGAATACAAGAATGATGTGTCTATCTCTCCCTCTCAACTATGGAAGATAAAATTATTCCTATAAAAGGAAATTACTAAAGTTCCCTCTTAACAAGGGACTTTCCCAAGCTCCCTCCCAACTAGGGACTTGTTTCCAACAATAGCTCTTTGCTCTTTAGTGGAGATCACGGTACTATAAACTGCTTATAGGTCTCCTCCTTCTGCATCATGTCATGAATTTCATCTTCTTCATTATGGAGCCTTCTTCATCATAACTTCTTCGTAGGGCATTCGACATCTTCTAAATCACTTTCTTTTCAACGACACATAGTGTTGAACCAATAGTCATGTCATCCTGATCTTCATTAGAAAGTGATATTGTAGTCCACATTCGACTACCATTCATACAAATACCTCTTCCAAGTCATGTTTTTCACATGATTTTCCATCCAATATCATGATTATTATTTGTCGGTGACATCTACAAATCTATTTATGTAGTCCTATTTCAACCCAACCATATGTGTTTCAATAATAAAAATGAACATCAAATCAAAGTTACCTTTTTATCATGGCCTTTCGTCATGACATCTGCTTCTTGCAACATAAACACCATGCACATGTATGAATCCATCTCCAAGACATTGATTACGAATATTTTTCTTTTGTAGTGTGCATATCAAGGCTTCATACCTTCTTCTTCAATGGAGATGTCATAGCTAATTCTTCTAGTTATCAGATGTTATGGCTTATCTTATGAATAAAGCTGCATATTTCACGAAGTATTCTTAATTTATTCACATATTTATTTCCTCGGGGTCTTCTTTACATGGTTCTTTCAACACAGGAACAATGATTTTCAACCACCTCATATTGCACATGAGGTCATATTATGTTGATTTCATCTTATCAATATGTATAAGAGTTCAAGGCACATTGTATACATGCCTTCATGCATCATTCTAAGGGAAGATATACTTCTTCTTTTATCATGCTCATGAGATAGATCATTCAACCATGCTATCTGTAACAATATGATGACATGACTTTATCTATTAAATATATACATACCTTTTCCTTCTTTTGGTCATCTAGACTTCTTTCTAGTAGCTTCCTTTTTTTTTCTTGAAGATGAAATTACTTCAACCAACTCAACATGATTCACTCCTTTATCAACATACCATAATTATTCTAAACAATGGATCCCATAGAAGGTGGAATCTAGACAATCATCGTGACACTTGCTTCTTCCAAGTAGAGGTGAACCTTCTCATAGAGATTCTAGTGGAGGATCTCGATGATCCTCATTTTGCAAATGCTTCTTTCTAATAACGATGGTGTATGATGATATTTATTTATCTTCTATCTTGATAGATTAATTTACTCCAACCATATATACTTTGGTTTTCCTTTATATGCTTCCAATGGAGATGCCATTTCTATCATGAGGGCTACTATAACCATGTAGACTTTATACTTAAGCTCTCCTTCCATGCTTGTATGATGATATCATATCTACCTTGCTATAATGAATCCTATCATAATTGTGATGCTTTCTATAATATTATATAACTAAAAATAACTAAGTGAAGGAGATTATCTTAGTCATAGTAGAGATCATTCACTTCCTCCTTCTTTGTTTTCTTCTTTTCTATTTCTCCGACTTCTTTGGTAACATGGGCTTCATTTTTTTCCTTTCTCTTCTTGTTGTCCTTCTTGAGTTTAGGAAAATTCCTTTGTAAATCCCCATATTCATTACATTCATATAATTTCATCTTTGACATATTGATATTCTTTATTTTCCGAGGATCAAACTTTCCAAACTTTCCTTTCTTTTCCTGGCCATGGCAGCATATGCTTGAACTTCTTCATTTGATCCAACATCGCTCTTTGCCTTCAAAATAGTTTCTTCAATATTATATAATGACTAAAGTTCAATGAATGGAGTGGCTTCCTTCTTTCCATAGATACTTGATACAAAGTTTCCCCATTCATCAGGTTGTGCATTGAGTACAACGGTGGTCATTTATTTATCAAACATTATTTCCTCTAAATCTTGAATTCAATATTTTTTTTGAGATACCATCATAAGATATGAGGCTACCCCTTCTTCCTTATATACCTTTACTTTGTATAAATTGGTTCTCAATGATATAACTTATCCTACAGTGCTTACGGAAAACAATTCTACTAACTTTTCATATATATATATTTCAATTTCTCCAACTTTTCTACATAAGGGATGAGGGAATTATTGATTGATTCTATGAGAATTATTTGAGCCCTTATTTCCCTTCTCATATACTTCGATAGTGCTTGATATTTCTCTTAAGATGATTTGGAGATTGAACCCTTAACATATTCAATAATTTCATTCTCTACGAGGATCAAATCTATCCTCTTTTTCCCAATATATCACCCCTATCAGGGCGGGGAATTGAATTGGTTACTTCACATCTGGAGTGCCTTAATACAGCACTTGATAACCGTTTATCAAGACCCCATGGACCATAACTCTTGTTTTATTGTTTTAACTATTATTTTATTATTTTTCCTTAGGAGGCTACTTTTAGGTTGAATTGTTTTCTAATGCAATTTGTCTTTTCCAATTTCATTTACTTTTTTCAGGTCACTTTGTTATGTTGGAAATATTCTAATCTAGATTAGTTTACTAATATATCTAGTTCTTTCCCTTTTAACACATCCTTTTTATCTTTGAATTCTGTGGAGCCTCCTCCATTCCTAGAGTCAACTATATGTGTTAGTGCCTTTGTTACCTACATCTTTTTATCAGTGAATTCAGTCTGTCTCCTAGTGTTTCCAGGTTGGGTGCTTCTATAAGTACTTTTCTCCAAGTAGGATATGTTTCCTTTGGTAAATTGGGGCTTTTTATATCTTCTTGGATTGTTCATTCTATCACAGAGGGGATCTTGCCTCCCCTTGGGAAAATATTTCCTAGCTTCTCTCACCTATCACCCTCTTAAATCTCTTCAGCACCTCTTATGAACCCTGTAAGAAGGAAAATATGCCTTCCCAGTCGAAAATTTAAGCATGTGGATTAAAAGAGAGAAAATTCCTTAAATAATGGGTAACTTGGATTGTAGCAAGTGTTCCCAACAAAGAATATCTTCAACTATAAAAAATGGAAATTTATGGGAAGTAGCAATAGCAAATGACAACATCCATCAACCTCAAATAATTTCAAACTTTGACAGGTAAAATAGATCAACATGAAGATGAAATTGACGCTCTCATACAACAAATAGAAGAATTGTAGTTGCATAGATGAGTCAGTGATAATCATCCTACCAACAATAATTATTCCAATCAATATGTGGGTATAATTTTTTCGGATCTCAACTAACTTCCAAAAGATAACCCCGCTTCAATTATTTGATGTACTCCCTTTATAAATGAGTTTTGCTTCTCGACCATTTTTGCATAGTTTATGCATGTACTTTGTTAGCTAGTTTCCTTCAAATATAAAATTTTTGTAATTCCTAAAATTTCCTCTCTATAGGAACCATAATTAGATGAACCATTGTAACTATTTCTCAAGTAACGGTGCATCCAAGCACAAATTTTAATAGAAAAAATTATTTTTTCTTAAAAAAAATAAAAAAATTAAAGCATAATTTCTCTTCATATATTTATTCTTTCCAATTAATCCACTATGGTGTTTTTTCTCAAATGCTTATATTTAAAAATGGTTTTTATTGTTTGGAAAGCCTTTCAAATAATGATTGTAATCCCAAAATCTAAGAAAAAATGCTTATTGCTTTTGTAGGTCTTCTAAAATACACAGTGACCAATTTGAGAGAATGAATGTGACTCCTCTGGTTTTAAAGTTAAATTATGCACCTAAAAAATATGTCAAAGATGTAGGGAAAGAAAATTATAGAAATAATACTCCATACTCCATGGTTCACTTTAATTGTCATCCATGATTCATGCAAACTTCCAAGCAGTTGTCGGGCACTATGTGCACACAATTATAGTTATTTTATGTTGTAGTTATAAATAATTAAATACGGGGTTCAAATGGAAGCCACTCTAATTACATTCTATGTAACCCAGATTCTAGTTCTAATTACCATCCCTTCCTATAATTTATTGGAAGTCATATGGGGTTGACACCATTTCCCAATGAAATAATTTATATTTATATATTCAAACCCGAACAATGGAATAACTTACATGCTCATAAATACTTCCAAAGTTCACAACCCATAACAATTATTATTGTCATCAAAAGTAATGAAAATAACATGAAAATCATATTATTAAACACAAGTCTATCTTAATGGAAATGCTAATAACAAAGAACTACAAGGAGTACAAACAATAAACTTTATGTATATAATTAACTCATATAAGAAGAATGGAAATGGAAGGAGGGTTTTTATGATCCCCTTGAATTTTCCATAATTAAGTGAGTTCTAGGAAACCATCAAAATAATTTCTAAAATAGAAATGCACTCAACCTTTTATTCATAAATATGCAAAAAATCCAAAAGTATTGGAATTATATTCTATATTAAACCAATATTAACGAGTCCTTACTATGGGGAATAACAAAATTGGGGACCCTAGAGCTTCATTATAAACCACATAAACACTAATTATTAAACCAAAGGGGTTCTAAGTAAATCTATCAACCAAATTATTGATTATCATGAGGTTGTTTGGGCCTAGTCTACCCATCCACTCAATGTAGTTAGGCCTAGAGATTTATTGTTGCCTCATGTATCTTATTCTAATTCAAAATGTGACTAAAATTTTAAAAATTAATATTACTCTTGTATTAAGTGGGTATGTGCATGGGATGGTAGCCTAGGCTAGTCACGATCATGAATAGGACATGATCTCTTGATTTACCTTTGTGTTCTCACATTAAGGTATTCCTATATTTTGTAAGTGGAATAATTATGCAATAATTATGCCGATAGGAATTTTATTATGAGATTTATGTTTGTGACACTGTTGAGATTCGTTGTCCTCAACAGGTGTCACCACATGATTCTCAACAACGTCACTATACTATACTTTATGATTGGTTCTTTATGATTTTTCACCAGGTACTTTATGATTGGTATTTTATGATTTTTCCATGAAACTTCGCCCCCTACTTTCTAATCAACTTGGAAGATCAATCGAAAGCCCCTGAATTTTTTTCCCACTGTTTAGCCACTCTACAATGTCTACAATGACTCATTTCACTTCATATATTCCTTCAACTCAAGGATTGGCCTCTATCTGCAATCTTCCTGGGGGAATAACTTCAATGTTCACTTCAGTTATCATTGAAAGACAATGAAAGGCCAGTGGACTTCAGTTATCAGAGCCCTCACAGTCATGGACAATGTTTCATAGTTGATTCTTGCTCTTCAACTCTCCTGGAAAAACACAGCTTATTACATTGCATCCCACCTTTTCCCCTGCAATTCCTCAACCCACATAGTTTCATTTTCATCCCATCAATCCAGGTAGTTACATGTGTTTAATCAGATTTTCTTCTTGAGCGACCTTTCATGCGGTTACATGTGTTTACTCAAACTTTCTTCTTGGGCGGCCTTTCGAAGCTCAGGATGGAAATGGCCAGAAAATATGTCGAGACAGACCTTCCTTTTGTTACTGATGAATACAATAAATACTAATGGCTATAAAATATGCCTAGATAGAGCTTCCCTGTCTTTTTCCTTCTCCGTTAATGTGAAGGATAGATAGATATTTTGTTAGAAATATTAAAGTCTCCTACCGTGCCTTGGGCCGTGACAGAAAGAACAAAGTATAAGGAAGTAGAAGATTGAGTGAGCAGGACTTTGTATTTAAGAAGAATGGAAGATCCGTAAGGATGAAATTAAATCTTGTATGGGCCGCAGCCACAGACAGCATTGGAATCAATTTTGAAGTATGGGCGTGAAGTTAATTTTGCAGGAGGAGCTAAGATTTCCCGTAATGCCAATCTACGGAGGAGCAGGTTTAATTAAAACAGTCAAGTTGGGCATTTAAAGCTTCAACAACCAAATTGAAGTGAAACTAATGAGAACAGACGGAAAGTCTCTTATGAGAGGATAGGACAAGTGGTCCCTACCACTTGAGCGCAAAAGCGCAAAAGCGCAATTTCAGAAGTTCAGAAGACCAAGTGTCGTGTTAATGTGGAAATCTGCCATGTGCGATGGTTGCGCCATCGCAACATCGCAACATCGCAATATCACATTTTTGCAGAATCACCCTCCGCCCATTCCATTGTATCATCGCAAATGTTGAAGTTGCGATGTGCGCCCGTCGCACCATCGCATGTTACGAGTATTCCTCAATATGTTATCGCAAGTCTTAAAGTTGCGATATGCGCCATCGCAGAGCGCACCGTCGCACTTTTGGTTGATCGCAAGTTTGTTTGTTCTACTGTTTGCGCCATCGCAAAATCGCAAAGTGGCCGACTGCGATGTGGTCCCACTCGTACGTCACACTGTATTGAAATGTTTTATGTTTTTGCAAATGTTTTCCTTTGTATTTTGGTTTATACGTTGGTTTATATTTTATATGTAATTTGTGCCGCCGCACCATATAAAGAGAAAAAGGCCCGCGCGCATTTGTGTGGGGAATGTATTGTTAGTGTGACCGATGTGAGAGCCCGCAGGCAAAGAAAACACAACAAGAAGAACGAAAGCACTGTTAGTGTGTTCTTGAGAGACAGAGAGTTGTTAGAGTGCACTGCGTTTGTAGCAGTCAAATATATTTTGTGAATCCCTCACTGTTGAAGAAGAAATTTGTAACAGTTTTTTTTAGTTCTGTTAATGAAATAGAAGAAAGCATTTTCATGCTATCTCTGTCTGCAATTAAATTTTTGTTTTAAACTTCTCTGTGCTTAGAGGAGAGCATCATTCTCTCCACTGTTTGCTTGGAATTTCCAATAATTCCAACATATTTGGAGTCGAACTGTGAAGGTGGGCAGACGAGGTGGATCCTAATGTTGTATTTATAGAAGCGTGGGGAAGTCGTATCCTTGTACGAACATAAAATTACAGAACAACACAACAGAAAGAAGAGGTCAAGCGTCAAGACGAACACATGTATCGCATGCCCCATATCACATTCCACATCCCAAGTCAACTAATAGAA
The DNA here is from genome assembly GCA_034641835.2 of Pinus albicaulis. NCBI lineage: Eukaryota > Viridiplantae > Streptophyta > Pinopsida > Pinales > Pinaceae > Pinus > Pinus albicaulis. The sequence goes on from CM076571.1 coordinate 3,617,416, forward strand.
ATAACTAGCGCCTGCCTCTATTTCCAATTGCCGTGCCTTTCATTTCGGTTAAGTTGATTCTAAGAAGAGAAAAATCTTCCACGTGTGTAGAGTCTTTGAGAGTGCAGGGAACATGGCCTAGGATATGTGCAATCTATTCCATGCAGCATAATTGTCCGTTCAAACACAATAAATTAGCACTCTTTTAAATGCTTGAAAGATTACTAAAAAATTTAGAATATTCTTGCCTTCAAACTACCCAATTGAGCCCAAGGCCAGTCCGAAAGAGGGTTTGAATCTCTGTACATGATGGCTAACATTCTCTTGCTTATTGGTATCCTTGCCAAAAATACTGCCAACCCAGTTTACAATATAATTTTGGATTGAATGGGATGTTTCCAACTAGAGGCCTGTGAAGATGGATGAAGCCATCTTTGAAAGCCGACAAGAGACAAAGGGTGGTCATCTTTATCATCCCCTCTCCCACATTACAGTTGGTTTTTATTTATGAAAAAAGAAAATCTACGGACGTATTTCTTTGATTTCTATGATATGATGATCTGTTTCACTGGTGGTTCCAAATAAAATAATGGGGATGACACTTGGATTTGGTCAGTTTCGAACCGCTCACCTCCTAGTAATGATACCATGACGAAATAAATGGGCCACCTAATTTGGTAGATGAGCGGTCGGTTCTGTTGAAGAAAAATGCCGACAGACTGCACCCATTCTAACAAACGAACGAATGAATTCTGTAGGTAGGATTAAGGCAAATAATGACTATGATTAAGTTGAACTTTTTGGTCATGCTAATTGAATGGTCGGCCTAAAACCCAAAACCCAAAACGTAAAGAGAGCTTTTTTTCTTAACAAGAAAATGATAACCAACCAAAGGGATTTTAATATTTTTTTGTCCTAAGTTTGTTATGAGATTAAGTACGTCAACTCCCACGTGAATTAGGGACAAATTTTCAGAAATTCCAATTTTTGGGATAATGGTGCCATGCTTTATGTAGGTTCGAGGTTTGCTCGACACTTACACCACCTACTCTTCCATGAAGCTCTTCATTTTCCAAAATCATAAACTCCAGTTAGTGTGGTGATGGTGCCATGCTTTATGTAGGCTCGAGGTTTGCTCGACACTTACGCACTTACATCACCTACTTTGCCACAAAGCTCTCCATTTTCCAAAATCATTTGTTAATGAAGGATCACATTTGGGCTTAAAATACCAATAAGGCATGATGCTCTGTATTCATAAACTTATGCATCATTCTGAAACTTGGACATTTGTGCCCACATTTCTATTTGTACATATTGCAATTTTATGTGGAAATGGACAATTTGGAGACGTTTTCTTTGATTGGAAACTCTCAAACTCAAACTTGTATTTTACTTATGCATAGTCATCAAACCTGTATTTTACTGCATAATTATGTACAATCATATTTTTTTATTATAAATGTAGAGTGTGGTATTTTGAGAGAGTATTGATTAACTAAAAAACCATTAGTTCCTAAGAAAAGTTGGGTTTGATAATGACATTCTCTATTGGGTTTGTGAAAATGATTATCTTAATTGTTTCATAGATGCTATATTGGTCTGATTGTTAATAATGGATATTATGTTATGATATATGATTTTATTAATTAAATAATTTAATTATTAAAATAATTTGATTTTGGAAAATGATGTTTTTGATTGTTTGTCAATTATAATAATATTTTATTTTTGGGTTCCAAAATGATTATCTTAATTATTTAATAAATGGTACATTGGTATGACAAAATGATTATTTTAATTGAAAAAATGATTGTTTAATTGTTCAATAAATGATATATTGAAATAAGAAAATGGTTGTTTTAATTGAAGAAAATGATTGTTTTAATTATTTACTGAAACAATGTTATGATATATTAACCAAATAATTTACTTAAAATAATATGATTTTGGAAAATGATAATTTTGATGTTTTACGAAATATATTATAATTTTTAATCAAATTAATTTTTAAATATTTGATAAGTGAATGAAATAATCTTTTAGATTTCAAAAAATAAATTATATAATCTATATTTTAAAACTATTTTTTTAATAATAATATTACTAAATATAAAACATATTAATAATATACATATAATTATTACATATTTATATGTTCATGGGGCCTAGAATAAACTGTGATGCGGTGTAATGTTAATTCACTCCATATTTATATAAGATATAATATATGAGTTATTCCAACTTACTTTCTATAGATATAATAGACAACTACTCAACAAAGACAACACATTATTAATCAATATACATAAAATAAATTGATTATATAAATATAAAGATGTAGTAAATTTTTAATAAATATTTCTTTGATTTCATAATATTTTTACAATGTTATTGGTTAGTTAAATTTATTAGAAAGAACAGTTATTATCTTTTTTATTTAAATTTAATTTTTGACACTTTAGATATCCCTCATCTGGGTTTTTCAAAGCAAAGACTAAACATGTTCTCATCTTTGAAAAACATAGATAATTTGAGTATCTTTTTATATATATATATATATATATATATATATGACTCATCTACAGATTTTATAAATATAATAAAAAACCACCAAACAAAAACATGCCGTTATATAGTGAACTAAATTTTATTAATCAATATAAAAGAGAATCTGTGGAAGTAAAGGGAACACTACCAGCAATGTGACTTACAAACGATTATCGTAATTCAAAAAATTTAAACTCGGTCATGAGAAACTGCCTTAACCTATTGTTGTTGATTTCGTTGAAATCAGTGGCTAACACCTAAAATGTTACCACAACAACCCTCCTCATAAGTCGTGCACCTAATCAGTTATTCTCAAATTTAGAATTAGAATTTGATCACATTGATCTTAAAATTGTTGTTGTGTTATTTTTAAGTGATGATAACAAGGCAAGCTGCCGAGCGGTTCATTTGAAATTGATGAGAGTGGACATCAAATGGATTGTTCTACCCTCTTGGTAGAAGGTTGTTGCAGCCGTTCACTAGTACTGCAAATTTATTACTTTTCCTCTTGGTAAAGAAGTTGTAATAGAAATTCACAATGTTGCTGTACTATCCAAGTTTTTCTTTGGCATGAGTGGAAAATTGAAATTGATGGTTTTTATTTGTTTTTGTTTTTTAGGATTTGTTTTTCACGAGAAACTGCCTTCACCCGGTGGTATTCATTTTTCACATTGAAATCAGTGGCTAGCACCGACAAGGTTACCGCAACCACCCTCCTCCTACTTCGTGCACTTAATCATAAAAAGTTCTAAGCACTGGAAGTTTTATTAACAATGGCATGCTAAAATATTCCCTACCCATCAAATTAGTCACCATGAATCTATATTGCAATACAAGTTTCTTAGTAAGGATGAATTAGACTCTAGGAATGGTATTACACCTTTGTATTTTTGGAGTTATACAACCGAGAGCAGATATGGAAAATTGTTGGCACAATAAATTCTCATTAATGGTCAATGTTTTTTTAAAAGTGAAATTTATAAGTACTATTACAATTAAGAATGCATATACATTTCATGTTTTGAAGTAATTATGTTATTTATATGTACTTACTTTCTCCATTCAAAGAGTTATATTTATTTATAACATTATTAATTAGATATTAGTCGATAATATTATTAATTATCACAAATACATAAATTAAATGGCTTATGATATATCTTACCTCATTAGAATTTTAATTTTCAAAAATTATCAAAATTAAATTAATTATAATTTATTTTAAATTATTATTATATGTGTTTGTTGTACAAGATTTTTAACTATAGAAACTTTTAATCTATAGATCTTTATAAATAGATTTTTTTATAGTGCCTTGGATTAATAACATAGTTTACTAATACAATGTGCTCAAAAACCAATAACTCATCTTAATATGACATTTTCATATAACATTGTCTTAAGATGGATTCTCTTATGGAGAATGTGAGCTATTTATTTACATGACATTTTATTTTTAGTTAAACAATTTAATAAAAAAGTTAGAAAGATCATAACTATTTTTAAGATAAATCTCAACCGTTGATTTGTGACTACTACTAAGAATACTCTAAAATATTCCATGGAGACTAAATCCAGACCATCCAGCTAATAATTATTGAAAATTAGATTAAAATTCTGGAAGCCATTGTAAAAATAATAATAATAGTAATAAACTATTTTTAGTATAAAAATGTGATTGCTAAAAGTAATAATTATTACAGTTCGTCATATTTGATTATGTTTATTTATGTCATTCGTTATTTTTCATAATGGTTGATTTCACTTGAGAATGACACATAATAGTTGACTATGGTTAACCATGTTTAACCATGATTGATTATGGTTTAATATGGATGATTATGATCAACTATGGTTGACCATGTTTGACCATTCTTAACCATGGTTGATGTAACCACCCTTCCACCCCCGAGTTGCTTGAGGTATTAATAATTTGACCTAGTGGTAGAGGGTGGCATGGCCTCTTCTTTTCTTTGAAAAAAACCCGAAAAAAAAACCTTGAAGAGTTTTTTCCTTCTCACTTCCAGTGGGAAAATCCCTTTTTGACGCTTTTTTTTAAATAAATTAAAATAAAATTTAATTAAATATCTACACTCTTATCGGCATGTGTTTGCACCTTTTTGGTGCAAATGCTAGTATATTTAATTGAGACCATGGCATTACTCCAATGCCCATAGCAGCTTATGCAATAAACCTAATGTTTTGAATCAAGAATAGTGCACAAATTTCAATTAATATAATCATCTCGAATTACCAAGACACCATTAATTCATCATATTATCTATAAGCCAAATATGTCCACACTATATCAATTTATTAGCTTATATATCATGCGATTCCAAAATAACTACTATTTTCTTTTTACAATGCATATAAATTTGCTTCTCTTCATTGTTCACCTCCTCCACTTTGGGGTATGCTATTTATAGCAAGAATTACAACATTTTTCAACATATGTTTTTAGTTTTTAAATAATATATTAAAATAAAAAGTGTTTTTTAATAATATATTAAAATAAAAAGCACATTTTAGTTGAAGCATTACATATTTAATTTTTAATAGTATATAAAAATAATAAAAATGACAATAAACTACATTTGTTTATTTATTCATTAACAATTAAATTGAGAAAAATATAATAAAATATAATCTCAATATATTGAAACTTAATATTCCAATTGCTTTATATATATATATATATATATAACCCTTATCAAATATATTTGCTCCAACTTTATACATCTATATATTAAGTTGGGTAGAGAACAAGGGGTTGAGAGCTAAAACACAATAAAGTTTCTAAAGAAATCATTGAACTAGTGACCCATCTTGACCTTCATGTCAATCATCAAGGAGGTTAAGGTAGACAAGCTTAAGAGTTTATTGCTATATTATATACTTTAGTGAGGCATTTGAAATAGTGCCTTAAAACCTACTCAAGAAAGGATCAAGTTTCTATGTCTTCAATACTTGCTGGTTTCACAACTTATGACATGTCCATCATTGGTAAATTACATACAAGCTCTAGTGATATAGTAGGATTCCAAGGTAGTGTAGGAGTTCAACCATGTTTTTCATTCTCTTGTAAGCTTCTTAGGCTCTACATTGAATGAACTAGATGAATTCATAAAAAAATACATTGGAAGATATATATGATTGCTTGGATTTTGGAGTGTCTATAATGGCATTATTTTGATATCACACTTGATGAAAGTCCTTAAAAGTTAGCTATAAATCCTAGTATATATTTTTGTGACTCTTATGGGCTTATGGGAATTTGGGGAAAATGTAATGCCTCTCAATATGTTAAAGATAGGTAAATTTAATGTATTTTTCTATATTAGGAGAGGGCAGGTGGATATGTTCTCATCTTAAACATATTTAAGAGTACTCTTATTGCACTATGCTTCAATGTGATATTAGAATAAGAATATTATTTAATTAAAGTTATAGAGTGATTACTCCCCTTAGGAAGTAACATTATTAACATCAATTTTAGGATTGGAAAATATGTCTCTTTTGGTCATTAATCACACCCAGCCTTCATTAAGGTTATGATAATTAAGGAACTTAATCTTTGATTTATAAATTGGTGCGAGATAGACAGAGTCCTCATCAAAATAGATCCACATGAAAGGCATAATTCCTTAGACCATAATTATTGTAGAGTTCGACATGAGCACATTAATTACTTCTATGGTCTTCTTAGTTGTGATGATAATTTCCATAAGTTTAAGCTAAAGAAAACGCTTTAATAGATTACTATATCATGTAGTTAGATATTCTATGCATCATATCTATAAGAAGATACACTGCCACCAATATGTTAGAGAGTCCCCTTATTGCTCCATGAAGTCAATGTTGACATTTATAAGTTGTTTCCATCCAAATTCATCATAGATGCACTAGAGCTCTACAAAATAGAAGTAAATAGTGGCATTTGAGAAGAGATGTTCAAATATTATATTATGCGCATGTGGGTTGTACCTATAGTACCAATCACATTGAATTTATATTACTATTACAATATATATCTTTTTTTTAGTGACTAGCTCATTAAACCTCCTAGATACATCAAACTCTAGTTATCTTAGAGTTAGAAAGTTCCCCTTATGTAGTTAGTTTTTTTTTTTTAATTGTCTCCATACTTAGAAATATCACCATACTCATTAGCATCATTATATACATCATCCTAGTTCCTAAATAAGGTGACCTAGCACCATTGTATGTAATCTCACCATACTATGAGCTTTAAAGGTAGTTATTATTCCTTTTTTAGGGGCTCTCCTAACTCACTCCAAGGATTTGTGACATGTAAGAATGAAATATTCTTAGGTCTCTTCTATCGAGAGATGTTTGACCTACATAGTCTTGTTATTGGTGAATCCTAGACTGACTCATCATTGAAAATTACTTCAATACATTTTCAAAAAATCCCATTCAAAAAAATACAATGTGATCATAAAAATTATGCAGTGAACAAATGCATAAGGCCAACTCGAATCTATCTCACAATGTTAAAATTACCTTTGAATTTCAAATAGTAGGACATCCAAGACAATACCACTAACTTTATTTTGTTTGTTTATTTATTTATTTATTACGCCGTAAGGTGTTATTATTTGAAAACAACTTTCCTAGCTACCACTCTGTCCATGTTTGGACCATTGGATGACATGTTAGACGATTGAAATGTTTTAGACCACTAGATCCAATACCTACTTCAACCTAACTAAGTAACTAACTCACTAAACCATACTAATGTCTTCCACCTTATCTTCTGTAGAAATTATGCATTTCTATTTGCAAGTATTTTTGGTTTTCTTATGCGTATTCTCAATTAAATGTGAAGATTGGCATTCTCAGTTAAATGTGAGGATTATTTTTCTTCTGCGCATTCTCAGTATGTGAGGACATTTGCTGCCCTGAAATTTCTTATGTGCTTTAAATGTGAGTACATCGTGAATAATTTGACTAATTTTTCTTTTGCCCATCACATCTGCGATGACTAATTTTTTTTGGTAAAGGCTGGTGCAAATTTTCTTTCTCAGTATGTGAGGACATCTGCTGCCCTGAAATTTCTTATGCGCATTTTCAAGTAAATGTGAACATCTACTGCCCTGAAATTTCTTATGTGCATTCTCAATTAAATTTGATGTGAGTAGACTAATTTTTCTACTGTCCATCACATCTTCCGTGACTAATTTCTTTTGAGTAAAGATTGGTGCAAATTTTCTGCTGTGACTAATTTTATGTGAGGACATTGCTGTGACTAAATTTTTTTAGTAAAATTGCTGAAAAAATTCATATGTGTTTATGTGAATTCTTAGTTAAATGTGAAGACATCTGCGATAAATCTTGATTTGAATCAATTTATTATCGACTTTACTAATTTTCTTGATTTGAACCAATTTGGTAACTCTGATATATTCTATTTTTTTAATTTTTAAGTTAAAATTTAATAAAATATATTTGAATTAAAATATTAATTTTATTTATTTAAAACCAAATTTTAAATACATATACATATATAAGTTAACATTTTAAAATCATATCCCAGATGCGAGTGTTAATGGCATTTAAATCTGCTGGTACGCTGCGGGCCGGCACGTGGCCTGGCCACATGGCCACCCGCACGCCAACTCGCTAGCCTCCTCTTGCATTTAACGCTCCTTGCCGTCACCCTGCAGAGCAATTAATCCATTGCTGCGGTTGAGGCATGTACCTTGGCTTCAAAATTCTGTCTGTTTGCTGCTCCCATCGGCTCTCTGGTTTTGCTTCCGGTCTCTCTATGATGATCCAGCCCCCCTCTGTGGGTTCTATGCCGACTCGCATTCCCCCTCTGCGTAGTGGTTGCTCCCCCGCAGCCGCGAAGCCTAGCTCTTGCACGTCATTTGGGAGTCGTTGCAGTCTTAGTAGTTGCATTGAATTTCTTCCCGGTATCCATTATTCATAGAGCCCCCATTGTTATCTGTGTTTCTCAACCTCTTTTGGCCCTCTCTCGCCCTCCACCTCTCGGCTTCTCCACACCCACCCTGCCTCCTCTGCAGTTTGAACCTGTGTGCATCCCAATTGTGCAAACATGACTCGCTTGCGACATCAAATGTGATGCCGGCGGGGCAGCAGCAGAGGCCAAGCTTTGTGAATTGTCTCTTCCTCCTCTCCCTGTACCTCGCCCTCCTCCCTCGCACACTGAAGGGGCAGATATCCTGATACCCGCAGTGGTCGGGGTCGTTTATTTGGCTCCTCAGCTCACCACCCTACCTCTGAGCCTCCTTCAATCCATCAACCCTAACCCTTCCCGACCTCAGCCCACTTTCAATTTCAGTGTTCCTCCTCCAGCCCTCTTGTCATGGCCACCGTTTCCATCTCATTCCGTGAATTCTCGGGTGCTAGCCCTGTCCCCAACCATACCCCTCTGTCACCTAGCCAACATGGTCACCCCGGGCCCTCAGAGGCTGTAAAAGTTCCGCAGACCTCGCCCATGCATACTTCTATCTCACACAGCGGTGGTAGCTTGGGCTACTACAAAGAGAAGTGGATGCAAGATGAAGGAAAGGGCGCTGAAGCTGCTGCTCCTCGCCAGGATGCAATTGGACTCCAGTCTGCTGAAGATGACGAGTACAGGTGCTTGATCGTTGAAGAACCTCCTCGAGTTTCTCCTGATGCTCAGATTACCAGGTCTCCTTAGGTCTCGGACCTACAGCTCTTTAGTTTTGTTTTCTGTCCATGCATATACTGAATACATCAAGTTATGTTTCCTATTGTTGGTTTCCTCTTCTGAGGCAGCATTATATACTCTATTTGGGTTGGTTTCCCCTTGTGGGAAGCTCCAGTTTTGGTCTTTTTTGCTATTTCTGCTATCATCATGGCGATAACTCATGCCAGCTCTGCTGAGGCCCTAGCCTCTCTATAAATTATGTTCCATTTTCAATAGAATCTTAATCTTACTTACAAAAAAAAAACATTTTAAAATCGTAAAAAGCATAGAACTCACTTGTCATTTTAGCCAATAACACCACCTGAACGTATAAATGAAAAATATATTAATGAAAGTGGAATGGCGTGTTACAAAGACTCATCCCGTGCAGAAAATTGAGAGCTTTTCGTACTAATTATTTGTTCTTGCAATGCCTTATACCTTTTACAAAAAATATGTTGACGACTATTGTTGTACAACAAAAATATGGTTGGGACTTAATTGCAATAGAGAATTTACTAGAAAAATGCATTTAATGAATCAAAATACCACTTATAAACCTTTTTTTTTTTTTAATTACAACACTCACCACTTCTCTTCAAAATTACTATTCCTTATAAACTTAAATCAAATTATTTTTTTAATTTGGAAACTTGTTTATTTAAAATATTTTATAATAAATATATTTAAAAAGATATCTAAAATCTCAGAAAATTAATCACTCATAAAATCACAAATTCTTGGTTACCATTGTCTCATTTTGTAAATTCTTGAAAGCAAAAATTAAATTAAAACTTGTAAACTTTTCATTATGATTTTTCTTTTTTTATTTGCATATATGCCATCTCATCAATATCTTTACTGCCATTAACATCTTTTCTTAGTGAACCAAGAATCCGTTCCCTCTAGGTAAGATTTTGAAACATCTCATCCATCAATTAACCACTTATCTAGAGAATGAAATACTAATTTTCTTGATTTGAACCAATTTGGTAACTTTGATATATTCTAATTATTTTACAATTTTAAGTTTTTAATTAAAATTTAATAAAATATATTGAATTAAAATGTTAATTTTATTTATTTAAAACCAAATTTTAAATACATATACATATATATTAGAAATTATGAGAGCAAACATTGCACACAGGAATAACACACAATAATTATTTTCTATATAATAATCAAATGAATATATCACAATTTTTATAGTGCTGCTGAGATCCAACTAGTTCCACTCTTGAAGGGAGAAGTTGAGAGAATCTCTCAACATCCTCCAGCAAGCCAAACCAATCCCTAATCTATAGTATGCATCATAAATGAGGCATTATCTCAAACACCCCCCCTTAATGCCTACATTACAGAAATGGAGAACACACTAATTTAATACAAACATTTGTCTGCCCTGGTCTTCATTAACATTTGTACCCACTCTGAGATCTCATAGACAACACTCTTTTCTCCACCATTTTCAAGCTACCATTCAACCCATTTAAAATACATTTGTTTCTGACCAGCAATGTTGAATTTGTAATATCAAAGATTCTTGACACCCCCGAAAAAGAGTCTCGACACTGAACTATCCTATGGAAATATTTCCATCTGTGAAATAACCCCGAAGAATAAATTTCAACAGTCTATAGGAAAATATTGTAGGTACAGAATATGATCAGCGATCAATCCTACAAAGTGACCTTTACACACAAGGATCTCATTGTATAACCTGTAACCGATGCTCTTGAAGCCTGAAGCACAACAAGATCCATCAGCATATAACAAATTCACACAATCAAATTAGCCAATTGTTCTCTTGGCACCGAAGAACATCGAGAACGACTAATTTAAATAATGTTAATTTGTTCAATAATTGGTTCTGCACTACACAAATCTCACAACAACAAAAATTCATAATTCTACATATTAACAAGCTACACACTCCACCAACACAATTATTCTTTTCCTATAAACTGACTCGGGACGAACTTGCCTGCCCTATCGAAAATTTTGGGATCCCTTGTGGCAAATGGATGGTACCCACAGAGCATCTCGCCCTTCTTCGCCGCATAGAGCCCGTCGTGGGATTCGATCAAGAAATCCTCTTTGGCCAACATTTCCTGGCATTTTACATAAGAATCTTGATGTTGCAGATGCATCTACTGGTAAAATGTGGCTATAAATTCTTCTGCCTGCCTGTCAATTTATGAGCGCAAACAAAAATTGGAACATCTAATGGTTGAAAGAGAAGTGAAGGGATCAGAGGATAATTCATTGGAATACGAATTAACTGAAAAATTGGAATCCATATCGCCGAAATAGTGGTCATCATCTTCACTGCAGACAATGAACTTGGGAATACTGACATTACCCGATCTGGAATCCAATTCATCTTTCACATTGAGACGAGTGCAGGAGGGCAAGAGTGCTCTCAGAAAAAGCTGACCATACAAATTATTTTGTCCACTGCGTGAGTCAACACCATGACCGCAGATGAACGAACTAGTTGAAGAAGAGCTGCTACATGAAAATTCGTAGTGGTGATTCAAATTAGCTGCTTTCTTTGTCTCCTCCAAAGTAGTTGATGTGCAGATTGGAGGCCATTTTCTGCAATCTCGTCATTGCAATTATTTTTCTGTTACAGGACGTTGGATGCCCTCTTGAAGGGTGTAGATAGTAGTGTTTGGATTGAATTGTGAGGTGCTCTTGTTGACCCTAATTTCTGCATTGCTGTGTCGAGTGGAGAAGATTCTTATTCCTGCTCTGGCAATAAAACTCTCAATGCAAATGTTGGACACATGACTAAGTCCTCAAATGCCGCGGCTCAGATCTTTGACAGAACTCATTGAACATAAATACAACACATTTTTGTGCACTACGAGAAAAGAAGTCGTTGCTTGGAAATCAGTGGGATCTGCCCTCTTTCTCCTTCGCCATGGCTTCTTGCCAATGAAATTATTCATCATCGGGATGGATCTCTCATTATTACAGCATCTCGACGACGCTTTTGCAGGTGGTGTTTGCACTACGGTTTTCTCTTTTAATGTAGCCAACAGATCATAATCACACACCAAAAAAATAAAATAACCAACATAGAAAAATTTTACCCAGAAAATAAATTCACTAAACTATCTACTATTCTACACCAATGGTTTGACAATCATTGCTCTCACATCTTCCTGGCCATCCCGTAAGGGATTTAAGCCAGTAGAGGCTCTGATACCATATTAGAAATTATGAGAGAAAACATTGCACACAGGAATAACACACAATAATTATTTTCTATATAATAATCAAATGAATATATCACAATTTTTATAGTGCTGCTGAGATCCAACTAATTCCACTCTTGAATGGAGATGCATCATAAATGAGGCATTATCTCAACAATATATAAGTTAACCTTCTAAAATCATAAAAAGCACAGAACTCACTTGTCATTTTAGCCATTGACACCAACTGAACGTATAAATGAAAAACAGTGCAATGTCAAAACTCTCTCTTTCCAATGTTCGATATACAAAATTAGCTTTTGCTATTAAGCGTTGCTCAAGGGTTTTTCATTTAAACAACATCAGGTAAAAATCCATTTGTTGCATTAGGAAGGCCAAAAATCCATAATTGCACATTAATATCTATATATTATTTAGATATATTTATAATTGTGAAAAAAAAAAAAGTTTTCTATCCTATTGAATAATATGGAGTAGGAGTTGTAAGGACAAGCATCATCCATAATGAATAAAATGATAAGAAAGAAAGATGAAATTAAGAAGGGAGGTTTCGCACCATCATCATCATCAAATAAAAAAAACAACTCCCCTAGCTGCGACTGTGTTCATGTTTGAGTCACTGGATCAAATGTTAGATGATTGAAATGTTTTAGGCCATTAGATCCACAAGTAAATAGTTTTTTATATGTTTTTTATAATGTTAGTTTTTTTCTTTTTAATAAGTTAGATTGAATTTAAGTTTTGGTGAAATTAAAGTTAAAATGTTGCTACTAAAAATTTCTTAAATTTTAACTTTAAATATTTAGACTATGTCAAATTACACAAAAATAAAAATAAAAGTAAATTAAATAAAAAGATTGACATAAGTAATGAACATTTTAACTAGGTCAAAATACAAAATAAGATAAAATAATAAAATAAAATAGTAATAAACTATAAAAACAACCCATGGTATTCATGTGGAATGTAGTTTATTTAAAGAGGGAAATTAAGAAACTATATACATATCTTTAATTACCTAATTGTAGCTAGAAAATATTACATGTTTGTTACTTTGTAATCATAAACAATTTTCATATTATATGATGTCAAACTTACTCAACTTTTTATTTTGAAATTTTAAACATAGTTTTTCACTAAAAACGTTTTAGGCCATTAGATCCACAAGAAAATAGTTTTTTATATGTTTTTTATAATGTTATTTTTTTTTTCTTTTTAATAAGTTAGGTTAAATTTAAGTTTTGGTGACTTTTAAGTTGAAATGTTGTTATTAAAAAATTGTTAGACTTTAACCTTGATTTAACATTTTGATTCTGTCAAATTACACAAAAATAAAAATAAGAATAAAAATTAAAGTAAATTAAATAAAAAGATTGACATAATGTAATGAACTTTTTAAGTAGGTTAAAATACGATAAAAATAAAAATAATAAACTAAAATAATAATAAACTATAAAAACAACCCATGGTATTGACCCATGGTATTCATGTGGAATGTAGCTTATTTAAAGAGGGAAATTAAGAAACTATATACATATATTTAATTACCTAATTGTACAAAAGAATATTACATGTTTTTTACTTTATAATCATAAACAATTTTCATATTATATGATGTCAAACTTACTCAACTTTTTATTGTGAAATTTTAAACAAAGTTTTCGTTACATAATGTTAGCTTTTACAAATTTTATTTTTTTTCAATTCCAAACTAAACATACAAAAAAAACACACTTGGTCCTCACACTATATAATTAACAATAGAGTAAGTTGAGACAACCCTAAGGGGTTTTTTGTACAAGTTTTATCATAACATTTCCCTCCATTCGATATATATTGTAGAGTCATCTGGACAGAGAGTATATTCTAGTTTATAACTTGATCCACAATCAAATAAAATGGTTAGGGATTTCACAAGTTATTAGTTTATAACTTGATCCACAATAAAAGAAAATGGCTAGAGATGATCAATTTTGAATAACCTAAGATGTATAGATTGGATATCAAGGTGGGTGGTACAATAATTGAGGATGCTTCTTAAAGGGTAAGGGAATTTAGATACTCTACCCTTCCACCAAAGCTATAAAAAGTGAGACTTGTAGATTATAGTTTTACAAAATTGACACTATTTGATTAAGAATAAGTTACAAACATGGGGTATTTAAAAATTAATAAGAGGAAGTGTATTTAAAAAGTAATAAGAGGAAGTGTATTTAAAAAGTAATAAGAGGAAGGTACATGAGGGCCATGGTAATTAATGTGATTCTTTGTACTATTTTTATTTAAAATAGTAATTTGTATTTTTATGTTTGATACTTTGTTATAATTTTCTCTACAAATGTGATGGAAAGTGTGCCACGAATGTTGGCAATTTCATGGTTAATGTAATATAAGCTAAATACAAATTCATTTCTTCTACACAAGATCAAGAAAGCTTTGGAGTAGCCAACACCACAGAACAAGACATGTTCACCAACTCCAAAAATGCAGAAACTCCACAAATGCTACCAAATCTCTCTTAGTATTGGAGTTCTTTTCTCAAATTGATGTTTGTGACACGTCTGTAGGTGTTTCCATTCATAAATTGCTTGCTCATTTTGTCTCAATATTGTTAGATAATGGTGAAATAAAAACAGTTTTAATTGAAGTGATCCACAGAGTTATTCACAGCCAGCTTGGAAAACCAGGCATGAAGATGCTTGTAATTTTCAATGGAGTAATCTTCAAAAGTTCCTAGCTCTATTTTAATTTCATAAATGCATTGAAAACCAACCGATAGTATTTACTTCAATTGTTTTATTTGGTCGTGTTAGAAGCTGACATTTACTACTATACAAGTTATGCAATAAATTATTATGTAACAATTGTCCCAAGAAGTTTTTAAATTATCTATCCAAGTTGTGCAATAAATTATTATGTAACAATTGTGCCAAGAAGTTTTTAAATTATTTCTCTTCAGCTATATCTTATCAGTTTAGTATGTTTTCAATCAAGAAGAGGCTTCGAAGTTTAAGAACTGTATCTTACATCCGAGCACATGATTATATTAAAATTTATGAAACAAATTCATTTTTTACAACTTGTATTCTTAAATATGTGATTTTGGAAGTGATGATGGCTTCTTTAGACACTTGATTAGTATTGTGGAAGAACTTTGAGTATATCATCAAGGATTGTGAGTAGTTCCTGTAGGAGTTGCATTGCTTATAACATATTTTTATATCCTTTGTATAAGCTATTGTATATACAATTCTAACATATTTTCCCCACACGTTACCTATATGTTGAGTAGTTCATGTAGCAATTGCATTGCTTATAACAGATTTTTATATCATTTATATAAGATATTGTATATACAATTCTAACACATTTCCCCCAGGTGTTACCTATATGTTGACTGAGCGATGATGGATTCTTTAGACACTTCATTAGTATTGTGGAGGAACTTTGAGTATACCATTAAGGATTGTGAGTAATTAATGTAGCAGTTTCATTTCTTATGACATATTTTTATATCTTTTGTATAGGCTATTGTATATACAGTTACACTATGACATGGATACACATTCCCCCCAAGCGTTAGTTATATAGTGACTATTGTCCAATTGTTGATATTTAGAGAAATATAATTAAGTGATTGATGGTTTTTTAACATCAAAGTTACAATGATGACCTTTTATCTTAGGATGAATCCTTAGTACTGAGATTTGATCTACATGACGAAGATGCATAGATCACTTCACAGGAAAACACTTTGGCCTATTGATAGTATGTGGCAGTTGTATGGATGGAATTCTTATACTGTCCTCACTGTCAATAATTTTTTTTTGATATGTCTATATACAAGTTATACATATTATGTAGTAATAAATGTTCTTTAATAATAACAATCACTAAAAGGGGAAATGCTCTCAGTACACCCCTCTAGATATACAATGTCCCATGATATTCTTTTCATTTGGTGACACATGGAAATTCCAATACTAAAACCCTTTCAGATTGTCCCTCACATTATACGAAAGTCTATCGCAATTGGGGCGAGGATATGTAGATGAACTTGGAGTCAACTCTATTTTTTTTTTAATAAAAATTCTCTCTATTTACATCTATGCTAGACAGATTGTACTTGAATGTATTTAAAATATCTTATTTGAGTTACATGCTCATTTCATGCTTGTTTCAAAGGATTATTAATCAATAAAGGATTTTCACCCCCAATTTCCTATTTCAATATCTATAACAAAATTTTTATATATGTGAACAAATTATGTTGGTTTACATATATGTTTTCACCCACAATTGCCTATTTCAATAACATAATTTTTTTGGTTGATAACTTGTATCATCAATATCTTTGAAACCTTCACTACCTGCTTCCATGCAAGAAAACTTTTCTTTGCATTCCTCCATGATGGCTCCTTATCTACAACATCTTATTTCTTCTAGGGTACTCGAAGAAAAATTTTCTTTGCATTCCTCCATGATGGCTCCTTCTTTGCAACATCTTATTTATTGTAGGCTACTCCTTCCTAGGCTGTTTCCTTATGACGTTTCTTTTGCAATATGTGGTGCAATTGCTAGTTTTAATCACTAAAGGAATTAGAAATTGGGCCACTTTTGTACTCACAAAAGGCTGGGTTTTTTTCCGACCATTACCACTATAGAATCTAGGTGCATACATACACCATTTTTGCAGACAAGGGTAAATTGGGGGATTTGAACATCGAATCTCTTGACACATAACACTTCATTATAAGTCTTAAGGTTTAGCTCAATTTATTGAGTACCTATTGCTAAAGTACCTTGCCAATGAGATGCCCTCAGGGTTAAGATTTGATTAGTTTGGATCCAGTAGGATGTGGATTAAGATTTGATTAATTTGGACTTAGTGTTAGGCTCTGATTTTTGATTAATTAGATTAGGCTTTGATTTTTGATTAATTTGGCCTGAGTAGTGATAACTTTGATTTATGTAGTGATTACCAATTAACCAATTAAGACTCAGTAGCATGTGATTACCAAAAAACCAATTAAAACGTAGTAGGATGTGATCCCTTTAAGCAGATTTTCCTGATTTTCTTAATTTTTCTCATAGAACAATTTTACTAAATGCCTTCAGAGTTAGGCTTTGATTAATTAAAAACAATTCTACCAGATACCCTCAGTCATTACAGATATTTCTTTGATAAAATTTCCAATACCAGCACCATTTTTCATTAGATTTTTAGAATACTGCGATTTTCTCTCCATTCAAGAAATATTCACCCACTCAAGTAAAGTGCATACATACATTTCTCTGGTCACTATATTTCATTAAAATCTGGTCATAGTGTGCTTTTTTTCTCACGAGATTTGAAGGAAGGGACGGTAGAATATAATGCTATTGCGATTTTCATTTTGAAGGATGGGACGTTAGAATCTCATTGTATTGCGATCTCAAGTCAATGCAAACATTTCTTTGATTACTTTTCAAAATTCAACCACTCTTCATTAAAATTTGAAACTACTGTGATTCTCTCTGCAGCGAAGAAATTTGCAGCTATATACCCACTCGAGTCAAGTCAATACAGATATTTCTCTGCCCAACATTATTTTTCATTTTTTAATTATGTTCTCTCTCACCGTTAATTAATTATGGAAGCTGCCTTTTATGTTCTCTCTTATCCTTATTTCCAAGCCCATCACTATTTTTCATTTTCATGGAAGCTGCATCATTATTTTTCATTTTCATGGAAGCTGCCGTCTTTTCCACTTTCATGGCAGTTATCTTTTAGGTTATCTCTGGTCATATTTCCAAGCCCATCACTATTTTCGATTTTCATGGCAGCAGTCTTTTATGTCTTTTTCGATCATATTTCCAAGCCTGTCACTATTTTTCATAGTTATCAAATTTGGGTCAATTGGCAAAAATAAATATCTGAATAACTGTTCTGGTTTACAATAAATTTTATTTTATATTCAAAACAAATTTTACTCTGTGTTCCAAACATAGTAAAAAACAGAAACTTCTCCATTACAAAATGTGAAACTAACGTAAATTCTATATTTAAAAATACTTATAAAATATCTAAAATACACTTCAGGCATATGTCCAAATTTTGGAGGAGAGTGGTGATCAGCATTGTAAAATTACTGTTATGGAATTTAAATAGAGGTTTTATTCTATGGTATATAATAAACAAATATTTTGTTAATATTAAAAAAATATTTGGTTAATATAATATTTTGTTAATATAATGATTTATTATTGTTAAATAAATTTAAAAATATTTTGTTAATAATATTTTTTATTATTGTTCAATAACTTTGATTTCTATAAATATTAATTAAATGATGTTGAAGTTCTATATCTGTTTTAAAATATGAGAATTCTAGAATCGATTTTTTATATAATTATTTAAACTTTGAATTTAATAATTTGACATTTCATTGTAACTAAGTCTTGATTTATTAGTTGATAATTTAGCTTTCATCTATTAAATTTAAGGTCATTTGAAATCTTGAACTAATGCATGCATTCTCTTTTTAGAAATTAGGATGTTTTTTACATTTTCAAAGTTTACGTGGATCTTCCTAAAGAGAAAAATATAAATTTCATAGTATGTGAAAATCATTAGAAGCCTATTTTTAATATTTATATTGTGTTTTTTACATAAGATTCTAGTTTTGAGTTTTCATTTTTAGACTTTACATTACATGTTTTCCACAACTTGTCTCTCAGTTGATTTTTATCATTCTAAATAAAAAAAGGTTATAAAATAAAAGAGATTATTGTTGGAAATAAGTAAATATAATTATTTTTATGAAAAAAAATAAATAACTTTTTTTTTAAGAATTTGAATATAATAATTGTTTTTTCCGATTTATAAAATTTTAAAAAAATAAGTGACTGTATAATGTACACATTGAATTTTTTTTTGGTATTGAATTTTATATGGTCAATTTTTTTTCATATCCAATCGAATTCTAATTCATTTCAAATTTAAAGTAACTCTACTATATTTTTCATTTTCATGGCAGCGGACTTTTATATCCTTGTTGATCATATTTCCAAGACCGTCACTATTTTGGGCGAATTTGTAACATCGAACAACGCCATTTTTTATATTTCACTTTTTATGTCCTCTCTGATCATATTTGCAAGCCCGTCAATACTTTTCCTTTTCATGACAGCCGCCCTTTAGGTCCTCTCTGATCATATTTCCAAGCCCATCATTGTTTTTCATTTTCATAACAACTGTCTTTTATGTTCTCTCTGATTAGATTTTATTTTTCAATTTCTTGACAACCGCCTTTATGTTCTCTCTGATCATCTTTCCAAGCCCATCACTACTTGTCATGAAATTTTCATTTTCATGACAACCGCCTTTATGTTCTCTCTGATCATATTTTCAAGTCCATCACTATTTTTCTTTTTCATTTTCATGACAGGTGTCTTTTTAGGTTCTCTGATCCTACTTCAAAGACCATCCTTATCATTTGCCTTTATCGTATGTTCTGTTCAGCTTAGCATGTTTGAAGGACGTTGAACATTCATTAAACAACCACGTGCCTCTTTCCCTTTTGATTTTAAATTTCGCGACGTTTTCTCTTTTATTACAATATAAATTTACAAGCATCAATTTACAATTAAAAAATTAATAAAAAAATGTAACTGAAACTGTAGTTGATAAACAAGCATCAATTTACAATTTAAAAATTAATATAAAAACAAAATTATTATTATTAAATTTTATATATATATATATATATATATATATATATATATATATCTTAATTATGGAGATTTATCTTGATTTACCATTATATAAATAGGTTTTTTTATAATATTTTAGACAAATACTATTGCTTATCAATACTACATGCACAAAAAACTAAAAATCAGAACTCACTTCATATGACACTAGTTAGTATATATATATATTATTTAAGTCAATTAAAAGAACAAAAATAACACAACTACTTTGGAAATAAATCTGAATTTTGTATTTGTGTATATTGTAAATAGCATTACATAAATCTGAACTATGTAAATATTGTAAAATATTGTGTGGAGGCTAAATCCTTTTTTTTTTGTAAGTAAGTAGTATCATTATATTACGATATGAACAGAGGTTACATCAATGGGTGGCGAAGACTTACGGCTTGAAACCAAAGGCCTGCTTCGCTTCAGTCTTTCAAAGGACTCAGTTTTACATAGCTATGCAGTAGCTTGAAATATGACCACCTTAGTCCTTAAAGCAAAAACTACAGGGCTGCCACGCAGGACACCCTCTGAATGCAAAACTAGATCAACATATTGCTGAAGGCCATAGAGGCCTTTTACAAGCCGAGAATAGACTGTAAAAAGAATGTAAAGAAACATGGGACACAAAATAAGGATTGACCCGTTGACAGAAAAGTATAGGGAGAGCTGAGCCATCAGATATTAGGAGTAGAAGCACCCGAATGACCTCCTTCGACCGAAGCTATGCCGTCACCGCCTGTGGTTGGGGCCCGTGGCTTGAACCGTCTGATCACAGTGGCCTGCTCCTCGTCCGAAGGAAGCTCGATGGAGACATGGTGAACGTGGCGGAGATAGATTTCAAATCGGCGGACGAACTTTTCCATGGCAGTGCCTTGCTGTTTTAATTCCGCGGTTAGCGAATTAAGAGCAATCTCCAGTTTGTCGAGGCAGGCAGTGTTCTGAGCCAACGCTATGGTCATCGCCGCAAACGTTTCTTTTACTGCGGCCCCTTGCATGGCTATGGCCTTGGCTAACATCGTTTTTACTTGTCACGCGACGACTTGTGTTTGCATAAATTGGGTATGCCGTGTGGATGGAGTTCCGGGGTCCACGAGCCAATCCACCTCTTCACTGATGTTGGTGTCGTCCGTATGTGTTCGAGCCAATTCTACTTCTTCCTCCAGTACCTCTATCGTCTGCTTGCCGCGCTTGGAGACCGAAGCTTCATAACAGTCCATGGCCCTTTTGAGGGCTTGTGAGGCTTTGATGCTTCTTGGATTAATTTCCGACATGGCTCTCGAGACTGTTCCTGCACCTATCCCTTTGTGGAAGCTGAAAACCAGAATAGAAGAGGAGCCTGCAAATAGAAAATCCAACGCAAGAATGATACAGGAGGGTTGCGGGGATGAGCTAATAAAGAGAGTGGACAGGGGGTGAAGCGTGCTTCGGGGAAGCCATTTAAAGCCATAATTGAGGGCAAGTTGCCTCAACGTACTGCCACCAAGTCTGGGTGAGTGATCGGAGATGTTCGTTCTACCATGTGATCCTTCACACGTTGTCATCCAGTGCTTAAGGCGCTCGGTGGAGCTGTTTCCTCTGCCATAACTCTTACTCATTAAGGATGGCTGATTCCGATGGCTTTTCGTTAAATTCTCCTGCTAAATCCTTACCATCCACTTTATAATTATTTACAATTAAATTAAAACTAGAAATTGCACAAGATGTTGCAAAGGAAACGTCGTAAGGATTAAATTGGGGAAAAATAGTGACATATAAAAATCCATTATGGAGGTGCATACTCTGCCATTGATTCTTCCTTTTGGATCTGACAACCCAAACCATTGTAGTTTTTGGGAGATCTTGAGGTGATATAGACCTCTTTCACATTTTCAAACTGGTAGACCATTGGATCTGCATCCCTTCATCATATAGTTGGCTGATTGATAAGCGACAACACTCAAATGTTGAAGACGGAAACTTGCAAACATAAAATGCACAGGAATATTTATTCCCAAAATATCTATATCCTATGTTTCTCAACAAATATGTTTTATAATATTTTACTTAAGATTAGATTTGATTAGTTTTGAAAAATTCAACTAAGAAATAATATAAGCCAAAAATGCATAGTTCTCAAGATTAACCATGCCTTTATTATCCTACAACTAAATAATAAGACTAGCTATAAATGATTGGCATATGTGGGACATTAGTTCTTCATTGTTTTAGTAGAAAGTGGGGGCCACTTTCTCAATAAGGGGTGGGAATCTATGTTGAAAAGAAACCTGGGACAATTGTTTGTCGTGAGAAGGAAGTTGGGTTTGGTGCCCAACAAGATATGTCATAATTTGTTGCTAACAAGTGGAGCAGGTGCATAGGTTTAGTATTGTGTTTACCTCCAACAACTACTGAAAATGTAGAATTTTATCAAGTGGGTGGGAAATCTGAACTTCCTCTTCCAAAATAGGAGGTTCATAGAGCTTGAAATGATTAAAATTAACCGCATTGTGGAGGAAAATCTGGTAAGGTAAATCTAAATGGCATGCATTCACACCAACCTACTGTAGAATAGTATAGGGACCATAGTGGATGGGCTTCAGTTTATGATGTCACTTACCCTTAAAACACAATTTGTCTACATAAAATTAGATTTTTTCGCATAGGTAAGCTTATACAGACACTTGATGCCTATTCTGTAATTTTTTGTAGCAAGGCGAGGGAGTGTGAAGAGCATCATATACTTGGGAATGCATGTGATCCAAATTATAAACAAGGAGGATGGCTTGTGATACTTCTTGCATTGGTTATGGGAGACATCTGGAGGAAGAGAGTTGGGAATATTGTATGGGGCCAACCACTAGTAACCATAACAACCTGAGTATAATTGTGTTGTAGTACATGCAAATAAGAATCACACTGTTTATTTTTGGTGTTGTGAACCGAAAAGGTTTGTAACTGGATACAATTTATTACTTAGGTATGCACATTTGGTTTTTATCCTGGATTTATTTATATCAAGCCTATCGAGTGTGAAGATCATCAAATACTTGGGAACTCATGCAAGCCAACTTCTAAATAAAGAAAGATGCCTTGTGTTGCTTCTTCTACTGGTGATGGGAGACAACTGGAGGAAGAGATATGGGCATATTGTAAGGGCCAACCACTAGTAACCACAATAGTTTGATTACAATTGTGCTTTAGGACATGGAAATAAGAATCCCACTATTTATTTTTGGTGTAGAAACACATCAGGCTTGTATTGGGCTACAATTTATTACTTGGTCTACCCATTTATTCATTTGAAAATGAAAGGAAACCTGTTTTTTTGATGTTACAGTATAATTCATCACAAAATCTCCAATAGAGGAAGTTGATGGTATAATGACTACAAAAAGTATCATTAATGAAAAAATATGGCTCATGAATGGGGACTTTATATAATGAATTATATGATATATTCAGATCCCAACATCTTCCCCATGCCTAAGACTTTGCATGCCCTCTTGCAAACAAAATCCTCACCTATGACATTGTTTCTTGGTGTTGGTGATTAAAAGTGAATTGTCATGATTATCATAGACTTGCTATGTTTCATAAAAAGGTAGAACGTATTGAAGAAAAACAAAATATGGACTAGGAAGGGATGGTGGATGATGATAGGGTAATTATGAGGACTTTGTGAGACCATTATTCACTTTGTGGCTCTTTTCTCAGATAAGCAACATTGACTTCATCCTCTTATTGAGAGCATTGAAATGATGATTTTATGAATTCTTTATGATGTACAAGAAGAATAAACTATATATGTAGCTTTGTATCATGTACCATATTACATTTTCATTCTTATGTTATTACTAGAATATGCATTGATGAATTTGTAAATGGGAGGTTTAAAGGTGGTGTAATAAAAGTAAATATTTGTGAAATAGGAAGTGGTTAATAATCATGTTTCCTTAAATTTTGATGAATTAAAGAGCCTTAAACATGTTTTACCTCAAGTATACCTTTTTAATTTTTATTTTTACCACAAGATGCAGTGAAAGGTTTTTGAAGTTGAAGATGAGGCAGAGTAAGGCTGAGAATATAGAATGATATGGAAGATATAGAGTTAATGAGTGCCAACTTGATCTGTTGAAGGAAGATGAAGAGAATGAATTGAAGATGTTGAAGATTTCCAAAAAACCACTCCCCCATGCCTAAGATTTTTCATGTCCTTATGACAACAAGGTGATATACTGAAGAAGTGAGAAGGGCTGCGAAGATGGCTCTAGTACAAAGTAGCTTAAAAAAAAACAATGGAACTAATGAGATGAGTACTGAACCAAAAAAAAACCTCATCTCAGAATTATTAAAATTATGCTAAACTAACACCAAACATAAAATAAATTCCAAATCACTCATTACATATGATTTCGTCAATCCTTAGGAGTTTTATGCTGAAGAAAAGAAATATTTTATAAATTTAAGGGGTTCTCCTTCTTTATAGATAGAAAATTAGGAGGCTTATTATGATCACAACAAATGATGAACCTATGAAAAATTAGTTATTACTAACCAAATCCTAAAGTCATATATTCATCCAAGTATCACAGATAATCTTTGCAGTTGAGTTCTATCAATTCTCTATGATCATAGGTCCCACTTATAAGAAAATTAAATATTAGGTATAATATGAAAAATGAATGTCATAGGACTCAAGTTACCTTAAGGCCATTCTTTAGCAACAAAGTTATGGAGTTCGTTTTTCCCTTAACTTTATCCACACATGATTCCTTTTGATTGTAACAGTATAGAGTAATTGTTATACATGTAGACAGAAATACTTGGTTTGGTTCACACTTCTTTAGGCAGAATGCGCCATTTCTCGCGAGCATCCATAACATCGATGGGTTTTCCTAGTGGTATCACAGGTTACTACCTGCTTCCAGCATGTGTCCATAGCCTCAGTGAGTTAATCTCTTAAACCTATTTTACATTTAAGGATCTAATCCCATTCTAACTACAATTTTAGGTTCATATTATAGATATTTCTTTTTCAAATGATAGATGGGGTTGCGGCTTTAGAAAGCCCCTTAGAGGCATAGGATGATACCTTTCAAAGTGACTTAGATTACCTACATAATTCCTTAGAAACATAAGGTACTTATAGCTACTCAACGGACATAGCATGAATGAGCCATTTTTTTAATGTGAGATGGATGAGGCTGCCAAAGAATAACCAAAATACACATAAAGTCCTACTCATCATATTTTTCATATATTCTTTCGCGTTTTAAAGTAGTGTTCCACATGAGCAAAGCCTTCATCAACTATTCTGCAAGTCTTAATATATATGCTTGAAGACCATCATTGATGGAATTATGATGTAATGTGTTGTCCTTGATGGAAACCTACTTAATGAGTTTCCTTTTGATGTATTGGAAATGTAAAATTGATGTATCTACAGGTCAGTTCAGATGTGACAGAGAAAGGAATTCCAGCCAGGGACAAAAGAATGATAAAGATAAAGTTTCAAGATATATATGCAGGTTTGATGAAGGCAACCCAAGTATACAAAGGAAACCCCCATATAATCGCAGGTTTGATGAAGGCAACATGAGTTAACATCGAGAATTAGTGTATATGAAGTTTTGGTAAAGAAAAGTCATGTATACTTGCGAGTACAAAGAAGCAAAGTCATGTATGCACTTACACACTCAGTTTATGATACCAGGGGTATTTACCATTGTATTAGCCCACAACATTGATCACAATAACGACTATTTGATTTCATCCAAGAATACCATCGACACTTATGTGTTTTTGGCTCATGGTATTGGCTAAGGCTCAAACTATATAAGGAGAAGAAGATCATAGTGTTAAGGTGTGCATGTGAATGGGTATTGAATGAATACTTCACTCTGAAGTATATATGCATGGAATGGGTTACATTTATTGATAGATCTGAAATATTGATGCACCTATGGATATAATGATGGACCAGGATCTCTAAACCTGAAATGAAAATGTATTTTCTTGATCTATTTGTGAGATGTTTAGATATGTAATCTGATGAATGTTTGTTGAAGTAAAGGGTAAGATCTGAGCTGATTCTTTGTTCTGAAGAGTTACACAGTCGAGAAATGTTAACAGATCTATATGTAGGTTCATCTCGGTAAAGTGCATATATACGCAGGTTTGTTTATGTAAAAATGTGTAAGGAATCTAGGGTTTTGCTGAAGAATGCTCAAGGAAATGTTTGATCAGTTTTACTATATTTCTATTGTCTGTCAATGATGTCTTCATATAGATCTGGGTTGTTTGAGTATTTATTATGTTGCTAGTTGGTTGTGCTTAAATATCAGTGATTGGTTGGTCGAATGATGATTCAATGAATTATTTGATACAACTATGAGTTTCAGTTTGATGTATGTTCTTTGTGCTTAAATGAGTGGAGTGGGTCGAGTCTGAAAATTTGATGAAAAGAGGCATACAAGTTGTGTTGTGTTGAAGTTATTGGATCCAATGTGAAACTTGATGAAACATGGTTCACGATGGTGCTAAGGGTTGGAGCCTTCAGTGAGGGGGTCATAGCTCCCTTCCAGTGGTTTCTTGTAAACAAGATCAGGGGGTAGTAGCTCCCTTCCAAGAGTGGCTGGTAAACGAGAGAAGGGGGTCATAGATCCCTTCTAGTGGTAGCTGGTAAAAGAGAACATGGGGCTGGAGCTCCCTTCCAGTAGAAACTATAGAATGAGACAAGTTTGCAGGCTTCTGCAAGTGGGTGCCTATGTGCTGGTATGAGTCTGCATCCATACAAGATTGTAAGCAATTTTCTTTATAATAAATATTGAAGACAGAGATGACAACAATGATGGTTTTCTCTCGACTTGGGTTTCCACGTTAAATCTTGGTGTTCATGTGTGTTTCTTATGTGTGATGATTTATTCTGTTATTACTACACATGCTTACTTCTTACTAAATTTTTGATGAATGAATGATGCACTGATCTAAGTAAATTTTTATCTGCATAATAAGATCTCTGGACATACACAAGTTTCATTAAAGATAGTCGCGTGTATACGTTAGTTGGATTAATCAAAGTCTCATATATAAATCAGTAAAGTTTATTGTGAGTTATAAATACTAATTCACTCCCCCCCCCTGCTCAGTACTTTTCCTGACAATTGGAATCGGAGCAGGTCCTTCTGAAGAAGCTTGATCACTTGAAGAAGATTCCTCACAATGGGAGGTCATGAAGGGGTATTTTCTATCAGGCCACCATTGTTCAATGGAAGTAATCTATCGTTTTGGAAGATACAAATAAGAGCTTATCTACAAAGTCTTGGAGAAGACGTATGGGGAATCGTGGAAGGAGGTTACCTGTATCCAATAATCATTCCTACACATGCAACATAAAGGAAGAGATATGAAACCAATGAAAAAGTTGCCAATGCCTTATTAGGGAGCCTGTCAGAAACAGAATTTGTCCAAGTCATGCAACAAAATTCAGCAAAAGAAATATGGGCAAGATCATTCAGAGCTATGCAACTGATGCAAAGGTAAAAGGTGACAAACTTCAAACTCTTAGAATTCAATATGAAAATCTCAAAATGCATGATGATGAAATTATTGCAAGATTATTTATAAGAATAGATGAGATTGTGAATTCTATCAGGAATATGGGTGAAGATATAAAAGACTCAGCTTTAGTAGAGAAAATTTTGAGATCTCTGACTCCAAAATTCGAATCAAAAGTATATGCCATTGAAGAAAAGAAACATCTTCAGACTCTTACTCTTGTTTAACTTCATGATATCTTGAATTTTTTTGAAATGAGAAAAGGTGGTCCATCACAAGTCAGAGAAGTCGTTTTTAAGGCCTGTGAAAAAGGAAAAGAAAAGGAAGTTCTCATGGAATCAAGTTATATATCAGAAGAATAAGAAGCAAAATTTGTGAGGAAACTTCAACCAGGTACTGGAAGGTTCAGAGATAAGCTTCCCTTCAAGTGTTTTTCTTGTGGTCGAGTTGGTCAATATGCTGCTAAATGTCCTTATAAAGACAATCATGATAAAGGGAAACAATTTGAAAAAAGAAGGAGTTTTTATACAAATGGAGATAATTATGGATTTTCAAATGAAGAAGAGGGAGATTCTGATCAAGCACTACAAGTGCTCATGACATGTACCATGGATGATGATAATTCCCTAAAAGAGAAGAATCTAATTATTAAAGAATTGCATATATCAAGGAAGAAAGTGTACTTTCATGGTTGTTGTTTCTATTGTAACTCATTTGGGCATAAGGACACTAATTGTAAGTTAAGTAAGATGAACAAACCTAAGAGATTGGAGAAGTTCGAGCACACAATAAGAAATTTTAATCAAAGCTCGAAAAAGAAAAAGCACCCATAAAAAATGTAGGGAATATTGACCCTACTGCATTCATATGTTTCTAAAGTTTACTTCTCATAATGACTACAGGAGTGATGTGAAATACATTATAGGAATTAGTAATGTATCATCATAGGGGGAACAATATATGGTGATTCCCATGGTTGGTTTGGTAATTCTGGTTGTGTTTATTTCTAATAGTGAATCTGATGTGACAACAGAAGACATATATAGACTGTATAAGTCCAGGGGGAGATGGAGCTGTGAAATTTTTAGTATATTACTTTCTGTATGTGGGTTTCATGAAATAAAGCCGCGTATATACACGAGTTCCGTTGGATATAGTTGCGTATATTTTTCTCTGATAAGAAAAACAGTGAGACAGACTAAAGAATAGTTTATGATATGTTGATGCTAGTTATAATTTTATTGATCTGATGTTGATGGTTATATCTGCTGATATGATATTAAGCTTTGATTATCTGATTGATGAATATGCTTTGATGAATGATTTGTTGTGATGATCAAGAGCATAATTTTAGGGGGAACATTAGCCTTACTGAGAGTAATGCATTGTTGGCATTATGTTGGTTGCTGAATTATGATCTCTCTCTTGAGATATTTTGGTCTTGGTTATAAAAAGTCATATCTGTAATTTGATATAAGGTTCATGTTGAGACCTATGATTTAAATATTGTCATATACATTCATGTATGGACTTGTTCAAATATGTAAACCCACTTGGTTGGGTAGTTGAGCCAAATATGTAATTCCACTTGGTTGGATTATTGATGTAAGTATGAGTCCTTGGTGATAGGAAAGGTCATACTCAGTTGAGTTATAGATTCATGTACTTCATTGAAGATTCGTTTGAAGATTCACCATGTGTGCAGTGGGAACATGGTTAGTATAGTGCAGATCAAATCTTTAGAGCTCTTATTTCTACAAGGAAAGAGAAATCTTGTTTTGGTATTGATCCACCCTTTTCCCTTGATGTCAGAGGGGGACAAGAACTTGGTGCTTGAATAATGCTTATGATTGATGTGTCTATCATGTATCTACAAGTTATGGTGATCAAACACCAACATGGTTTCCATCAAGTCCAAAGGGGGATATTATTGGCATTATGATGTAATATGTTGTCCTTGATGGCAACCTACTTGATGAGTTGCCTTTTTATGTATTGAAGATGTAAAATTGATGTATCTACAGGTTAGTTCAGATGTGATAGAGAAAGGAATTCTAGTCAGGGACAAAAGAATGATAAATATAAAGTTTCAAGATATATATGCAGGTTTGATGAAGGCAACCTGCATATACTCACAGGTTTGATGAAGGTAACCCACGTATACTCGCATGTTTGATGAAGGCAACCTGAGTATACATCCATAATTAGTGTATATGAAGTTTTTGTGAAGAAAAGATGCGTATACACGTGGGTACAAAGAAGAAAATCTGTGTATGTACTTACACACTCAGTTATGATACTAGGGGTCTTTACCATGGTATTAGCCCACAATATTGAGCGTAATAATGACTATTTGATCATGTCTAAGAATACCATAGGCAATTATGTGGTTTTGTCTCATGAGATTGACTAAGACTCAAACTATATAAGGAGAAGAAGATCATAGTGGTCAGGTGTGCATGCATATGGGTATTGAATGAATACTTCACTTTGAAGTATATCTGCAGGAATGGGTTACAATTTATTGATAGATCTGAAATATTGATGCACCTATGGATATAATGACGGATCAGGATCTCTAGACCTGAAATGACTACGTATTTTCTTGATCTGTTTTTGAGATGTTTAGATGTGTGATCTGACAAACGTTTATTGAAGTAAAGGGTAAGATCTGAGCTGAATATTTGTTCTGAAGAGTTACACAGCCCTGAAATGTTAACATATCTATACACAGTTTCGTCTCAGTAAAAGCACGTATATCATAGGTTCGTTTCAGCAAAAGCGCGTATGGAATCTAGGGTTTTTTTGAAGAATGCTGAAGGAAATTTTTGATCAATTTTACTTTATTTTTGTTTTCTGTCAATGATGTCTTCATATAGATCTGGGTTGTTTGAGTATTTCTTATGTTGTTAGTTGATTTTGATTAAAGATCAGTGATTGGTTGGTAAATTAATGATTCAGTGAATGATTTGATACAGCTTTGAGTTTCAGTTTGATGTATGTTCTTTGGGCTTAAATGAGTGGAGTGGGTCCAATCTAAAAATCGGATGAAAAGAGGCCTACAAGTTATGTTGTGTTGAAGTTGGTGGATCCAGTGTGAAAATGGATGAAACGTGGTCTGCAGTGGTGCTGAGGGTTCGAGCCTTCAGTGAGGGGATCATAGCTCCCTTCCAGTGGTTGCTGGTAAACGATATGAGGGGGTAGTAGATCCCTTCGAGGAGTGACTGGTAAACGAGAGCAGGGGGTCATAGCTCCCTTCCAGTGGTAGATGGTAAACGAGATCAGGGGTTCGATATATCTTCCAGTAGTAGCTGGAGAACGAGAGAAGGTTGCAACATTCTGGAGTTGGGTGCCTACATGCTGGTATGAGTCTGCGCTACTACAAGATTGTAAGCAGTTTTCTTTACAATAAATATTAAAGAGAGAGACAACAGCAATGGTGGTTTTCTCCCGACTTGGGTTTCAACCTTAAATCCTGGTGTTCATGTGTGTTGTTTATGTGTGATGATTTATTCTATTCTTACTGCACATGCTTACTGCTTACTAATTGTCTGATGAATGAATGATACTGATGAGGAAGAACCCGAATTTTCCACAGTGTCAGATAATAAATGTCGACGTTTCGAATCTCCATGGAGATCCATCTTTAGGACGAATGAATGAAGAAATGAAAGAGGGACTTAGGTCAAATTTATAGAGTGAAGATTATTTTTCTAAAGAGCCGACCAACAATAATATCTAGGAAAATCAATTTATTTTTATTTTTATTTTTATTTAAATTTAATGTTTAATTAAATTTTAAAAATAATTAATAAATTAATTTAATGAATAAAGTTGATTAATAATGATGAATGTATATAATAATAGTATATCATAAATAATACTACTATTATAATTATTTATTTTAGAATTTTCTAATAATAGCTAATGATTATAATTTTATTCCTAGAATTTTTAATAAGTAATATTAAATAATTTATATTAATTCCTAGAATTCATCAATACTAATAGTGAATGTATATAAAAACATCTAATAACTAGTAATAAAAATACTACTTTAGATTGTCATTTCTCAAAAAATATATATAAAATCAAAATCTAACCTAATTCCTAAATTTTTTTAATAAGTAATATTAGTTGATATATATTTTAATTCCTAGAATTTCACTAATTAATAGTTTGTGATTATAAAATCCAATTATCAATATTGTAAAACCCAATTTTATTTATTTATATTTTTAATTTTTAATTTTGCTTCTTAGTTTACTATCCAAGGTACATATAATTTATTAATTAATTTAATTTTAATTGAAAATTAATTAATAAATTATATTAAATACATTATATTATATATTTAATAAGTAATATTAATTGATATATATTTTAATTCCTAGAATTTCACTAATTAATAGCTTGTGATTATAAAATCCAATTATCAATATTGTAAACCCCAATTTTATTTATTTATATTTTTAATTTATATTTTTGTTTCTTAGTTTACTATCCAAGGTACATATAATTTATTAATTAATTTAATTTTAATTGAAAATTAATTAATGAATTATTTGACTTTATAATTTATCTTTTCAATTCTATATCAAACGTAGGTTAGAAAGCCCTAAACCCTAAAATATAATCGGAAAGACTAAAATTGAGGAACTATACCTGGGGGGTTGTCGATCTGGAGGAACAGATTTGACGAATTAGAAGACGCCAGCAATCTCTGATCTCACAACCTCCATCTCTGTTAAGGTTTTGAGGATGCTTTATAATCTCGATTGCCTCTCTAATTTTCCTTCTTCGATAGTGGTCTTCCCTTGCAATGATTCTGGCATCCTCAAGACGTAGATGGTGCTTAGTTTTTGTAGAGTGTTCAACTAGGGCTGACGTACGGGATATTTCATATTTAATATCACTGCCATGTTCCTTAAGGCGTTTTTGCAACAACGGCCCTGTTTCCCCAATATAACTTTTCCCACATGAACAATCAATCTTGTAAACTCCTTTGAGTTGTTCGTGGCTTATACTATCCTTAACTGACCGCATTCTCTGTCTTAATGTTCATGTTGCCGAAAATTGTGTGAATATGTCTTTCTTCCTCATAACTTTGACAATTTTGTCAGTAACACCCTTAATGTATGGAAGGAAAACCCTGCCACAGTTTTCCCTATTTTCCCGATTTTTCTGAGGTCCCTCGTGTTCCTAAGACAAGACAAAGCCTTTGGCTCTATGTATGGATTTTTTGATATCATTCTCAATGTAGCCAATACCTTTAAATACAGACGTCAAGTGATTGAGTTCATCTTTTAGGTTCTCTGCATCAGATATCCCCAGGGCTCTCACAGGCAGAGTGTTAAGGACCCCAAACTTTTGACCCGGATGATTGTAAGACTCAGCATGAAGGTAGCTGTCAGGGTGAGTCTTCTTTTTGAATACTTGATGTCCCAATGTTCCCTCATCTTTCCTAGTAACAATAACATCTAAAAATTGGATTCTCTTGTCTTTTTCAACCTCCATAGTAAACTTAATCTCTAAGGAAATTGAGTTAAGGTGATTAAATAATCCATCAAGATTATCCTTCCCATGAGTCCATTTTATGTTGGTGTCATCTACAAATCTCTTCCATCAAGTTGGTTTTAAGAGAGAGGAGGCAAGTGCCTTCTTCTCAAAATGTTCCATATATAAATTAGCGACAATGGGTGAGAGAGGTGAGCCCATCATGACACCTAATATCTGCTCGTAATGTTATCCCTGGAAGCTAAAAAAAGTGGATCGTAAACAAATTTCTGCAAGCTTGGCTGTACTGTATCCGTAAACTTCTTTAATGACCTGAACAGCCTCATCTAAAGGAATCTTGGTAAATAATGACACAACGTCAAAACTTACCAAGATGTCGCTCTCTTCTACCCTCTCTTCCCTAATAAGTTTAATAAAATCATTGGAGTCCTTTATGAAGGAGTCAGTATTTCCAACAAGGGGCTTGAGAACCTTGGCAACATATTTTGCTAGTTCATAGGTGGGGGATCCTATGGTATTGACGATCGGTCTAAGGGGGGCACCCTATTTATGAATCTTGGGTAATCCATAGATTCTGGGAATGACCTCAGAAGAGAGGGTCAACCTCTTTTTCGTCTTCTCATCAAGACCAGAACTCATAATCGCCTTCTTGACATTTGTTAGAACCTTGGGCATGGGGTTGGATTTGAGTTTCCTCTAACTGCCACATTCCAAATGCTCTTCCATTTTCCTAACATAATCAACTATATCTAAAACAACTGCAGTGCCTCCTTTGTCTTTCTTTAGGACAATAATCTTGTCGTTGTTGTGAAGGGTTCTTAAAGCTAAAATTTCATCTTTGTTCAAGTTT
Organism: Pinus albicaulis; assembly: GCA_034641835.2. Taxonomy (NCBI): domain Eukaryota; kingdom Viridiplantae; phylum Streptophyta; class Pinopsida; order Pinales; family Pinaceae; genus Pinus; species Pinus albicaulis. The sequence goes on from CM076571.1 coordinate 3,651,521, forward strand.
CTCCTAGGGTTTCTATCTTTTCTTAGAATCACAGAGCATTATTACCTTAATGCTTCTTTTACTTCCAGATCTAAACTTTGAATCCCTTCCTCAATGCTGCAAAGAATGCTCTCCTTTAGGATTCCTTTAGGGGCAATGACAAATCCTAAACCCTTACTTAGAATTTTATAGGTAGCTCGATCTAACTCTACTGATGAAAGATTAACGACCTTTTTATTTTTTGATTCCAAGTGCTTCTTGGTTTCAATGTGGTTATGGCCCAAATCATTAAAGCCAACATTCGAAATTTTGTTAATATCCACATCGTAACTTTCAATCTCACTACCCACATCCAAACCCAAAGAATGTGAGGCCAAAAATTCACCTGAACCCTTGCTAATGCTATGTCTCAAGTTCTTGTATGTGTTAAGGCACTCATCACTCATATGAGCTCTCACTAAGACATGCTTCATAATTTCAACCTCATTTATTTCAAAACCGTTGTCCACGGATCTAGATGAAGTTGAATCTGATATCACATTGTCATCGATTTTTAAGGTATTTACTGCATGGAAGTCCCTTAATTTCGCTAATTCTGTTTTATTGAAACCAAATTCCTCATCAGCGAGCGATGAGCTAGCTTGATAACCGAGTAATCGAGGTGTCTCATTGGCTGTCTCACTAGCTTTTACGAAGGATAACCTGCCAGATACATCGCTACAAATTTTATCTAACGTTGCAGTAGAGAAACAACCATCACGCTGGAGACAATACGAGGACAACCTTGCTATTGGAGAACATTCTCGAAGATAGAAAAACTCATCACTGTTGTACTTGATTTCCCTCCTCGTGGCTGGAACCACCTCCGAAACACGCCTGTTAACCAAGCAACTCCACTTACCTGAGCTAATTTTCAATTTGTTTTTGGTATGACAGTCAATGGAGTCCCCTGTATTGTGTTTCACAACGCACTCTGAACCATGTCCTAAATTACCCACTGCAATTCCATCAGAATGGGACCCTAAATTTACAGGGTGATCGCTAGTACTGGAAGCTACACTCTCAGACAAACCGCAATTCACTGCATCTTCAAAATTTCTTCCTGCAACATAATCTTTAAGAAAAATTATATCAGGAAGCACCAATATTTAAATCTATATCAATAAGAAAAAATGAAATTCTAAAAAAAAAAAAGGTATATCAGCTATGAATAGTTTGGAATTATCATTCAATTCAAATTTTATGAAGATGATTTCTTATTCAATTATCTTTGTGAAATGGCGGTCTTAAAATAGATAAGTAATGTTAAAGCATGAATGCATCATTTTTAACAACTTAAGGTAAAAGGAACGATGTCATCAAATACTCTCCTAAGTGTTCCATTCTGTTGACTAAGGTGTCTTTTCTGTTTTTGAGTACCAATATTCTTCCTGTATTTTAACATCCGCAATGAACAAGATCCTTGAATATGGATTTGTCTTGCAAAATAGCTTCGGTCATGAAGATGGAAAGTGTTGGTACTAAACTAAGTACTGAAAGTCTGGAAATTGAAATTTTGGGTATTGGTACCGAATTGAGTACCAAAATTATGAAAAATGAAATTATGGGTACTGGTTGGCTGAAATGTGGTACCAGACATTTGGTATGTAGTACCAGATGATGTTGCAATGCAATCATTTCCAACTTCACAAAAGGTTCCAAAAACAATGGTCATAGCTTAACTTATTGAAAAGAAAAACAAGAAACAAATGTAACTATCATAAATAAATAATAAGTGGGAAAGAAAAGTAATAGTTGAACCATGATGCCATTGGAAATAATAATGAGTGGAAATATTCATTAAAAAAATATGCAAATGAAAGGTACCTAAACATAAATCTGCTATAGGAACATAGATCTCCCATTTTAACTAATTTCTTTTTAGTTGTTAACATTCCCACTTATACAAAATAAATGAGAAATATGTTGCACTATATTCTATAACTAAACTAACTACTGTATGCATCATTTATTTATTTATTTATTTATTTATTATCCTACTCTACTTGAGAAAAGTAAATTCCTCTCCTCAAGTATAGGAGTATTTCCAATGTAACCATGTGTGTAACAGGTTTAAAAATGCATTGATAGTCAAGTTTAGAATATATTTTTTAATGTATACCTAAGTATTAGAAACCAACTGTTTTGATGATGATGTAAAGAAGTAATCAAGAATGAAGGAAAATAATGGTCTTATAGTTTCTTGAAACCAACTTTCAATAAAATAAGAATTCTCTTTGTTTAACTCTTTATTTGGGTCATTTGGTATATCTTCCTTTACCGTCCCATGAAAATATTCTATTATTAGATGATCATCCTCTTGTGTGCTTAGGATGCGTAGATAGGCATGTCATAAAGTCTTAAATCTCAAGTTCTAATGGTTGCTCTCTATTGGATGTGGTCTCTAATTCTTCAGTTTCCTAGGCAAATTCGCAAGGGTGAAGATCTTCTTATGGATGCGGTTCATGAAGTTGTTTTTCTTCTATCACTTCTGGGGAGGCAGATAAGTTCTTGACTATTGTCAAGATTTGTTATTCCTAAGAAGCAAAGATCCTAGCTGCTGCTAGGATTTGAGAAAGTTCTCCCAAAATCTTGATCATCCATGAATACTTCTTTACTGATTGCTAATCCTTATCCTACACATGGATTAACGTATGGAGTTATTAAAGTACCAAAAAAAAAAAAAATTCCTAAAGAAATAAAAAGGAAACACACTTAAAACAAATATAAAATATCCAATCATGTACTCGAAGAACCACCATGCTAATAAGACCCTGCTTTCACCAAGTTATTTGTGCACACAAGTTAGGCCTCTCTTCTTTTTATGAATTAATCTAAAGGAAAACACATTGGCCAAGAAAAAGAAGGAAATGATGAGGCTTTAGAGCCTACCTTTAATGCTATGCATATGAAAAAGAAACTAGAAAATCAACCAAAGACAACCAGACTATGTACTTTACTTTCTTTACCCTCTAGTTACCCTGCAAATCTTACCACAAAAACTAATCTACTAAAACTCAACCTACAAAATAAAAATGTTACTTGGACCATTTTCATCTCACCGACAATGGCGCCAAAAATTCTAGGGGTTTTATATGTTTATATTAATTTCCCTTCACTTTAAAATGTTAACTGATGTTCATATACTTAGAGATGAAAAATATCACTAGTTTGGGAACACTTAACAAACCTATTTAGAATGCAATACTATGTTTTGAAAATATTCACCAATTTAATCTAACCTATTTCTCTCAAACAACTGTAATTGATTCCATTATCTTGCTAGTACAGAACACGGGGGCTTCACTCGGGAAGTAATACCCTACCATGTGGGTTCATATTGGAGGACATAGATTGAGGTAAAAATGACATAATATATTGAGCATATATTCGGGGGTAAATGGTTTTTATATTGGAAGGTATAAAAAATGGAGCTCAAATTTAATGAAAACATAAAAAGGGGTATAAAAACTCTTAATGAAAAAATGGATACCTACAATATCTAGTGAAAGTAGGGGGTTTTTAATTGGGAAGGTGTATTGGGTCCATATTGGTAGGGGGTTAAATAATGTGATTTTTAGAGCTTGTTTCCAATATGTAGTAAAATTAGGGGTATTGTTTAATATGCCACGAACACACGTGACATGTCATAGGTTCATTTAATAAATCCCTCGTGATACAGAATCAAGTACCAGACTCTTATCTTTGTTCTAATTCCTAATTGAAAACAATTCAAATCCTCTAATCCTATAATCAATTCTATCTTCTTCAATCAAGCATTAATCTACAAATTCTTCATTCAAACCTCAATCTCTAATAATCAATTCCAATTCTAATATTATTTATTATCAATTAACATGCAAGACTAGGAAGAATTCTTCAACTCAAAACAAAACAATAATAGATTAAACAAAATCCACAAAAATTAAGTGTTAGATCTAATCAAAAGTTTACAAAAATTTGATACGTACAGAAATTCAATACTAAATTTCTAACTAAATCTAATTGATATAGCTTGGACATGATCAATATTGGGACCTTGCCATGACCTGTGTCAAGTTAGGTTAATTTCATAAATCATATTATTCACAACACATCAATAAGTAAGGAATACGAGTTGAAGATTATATTATAAGTCTTCAATAAAACTAGTGCATTATAATTTCCGTAGTGAAATGAAAGAACACAGATGTTCAAGTAGAAATATTATGTCTAATATTATTTCCTCAAACCTATAAGGCATACATCAAAACTATGGAGAAATGGATAAAACCACATCCCCAAACTCAAAAAATGAATTAAAAATGAATTTACAATTTAAAGAACCAACCATATATTTTCGACCATGATGTATTTTGGAGATATGTTTATATGGATTCTAATTTTCCACATTATAAAAATAAACCTATCTTTTAATTTCATTATTCAATTCCATGGCCTCATAAATTGCGCATGAAGTTGATGTTTAGATACGTTTGCTAATTTGAGTATTGTAAAAAAAATTTACAAAACTGCTTCAAATAACTAGTTGTAACTATGAAACAATATGGAATTTTTAGAAATAATTTTATATATAATTAAATTTATGTATTTTCCAAGAACCCATTTTCCATATTGTTGAGATTCACCACCATATGCACGTAAATTTATGCAAAACATGGCTATTTCAAAACTATTACCTATTTTGGTTGTAGCTTAAATCATGTGCTAGGATCCCACACGTGTGATCTGGATATAGTCCAAGGCATGTACCAACATATTAGGCTCATGTGGCACCTAATGTTTCATGCTTTCAGAAAGAAAAATGAATTTTATAATTTTGACTTTTTTCCATTTGTGTAAGTGCAGAAAGTGGTGCCGAACTACTAGATTGGTACTGAGTTGGTACATAAGAAAAATATTTAATACCTAAACATGTTTCTTGTCTAGATAACCACATTAGTAACACATCATTGATAAAACCATGTCAAAAACATATTTAACCGTTAAAAAGATAAGAAATCCGTCATAGTTAACCACATGGTAGAAGAGGTTCATTTAGCGGAAGTTGATGGTATAATGAATATGAAAAGCATCATAAATACGGGAATATGGATCATTAATGTGGAATTTATATAATGAATTATATGAGATACTTAGAGCCCAACAAGCATAAATCTGATTAAGCTTACGAGAATTAAGGTTTTCTATTAATAATGATATTTCATTACTAACAACAAATTTAGGCGACACCTTCTCATTAATGAAGATGCCATTTATTTCATGCCATCTAGAACTTCTAGCAAAAAAAAAAATCTAGGGATAGCCATACTCTTTGGAATAAAGACTTGTATTGAAAAATCCCCATATAGATATTTTCTAGTTGTAAAAAATATCTGACCCAGGTAATGGCCACTAAATGTATGACCAACTCCTTACAATTTAGAGTTCCAAGACAACCTTGTGAATCACATTCCAAAATAAGGTGGGAAGAAGATATACTAGATGAGAAACATAAAAAACACACCTTGAAGGGCCATGAATTCCTCTTTTGCAAAAAAATTTCAATTACTAGGATCTTTCCATGAACAAAGATCCAATATAAGATGTTTATTTTGACCATCCAAATGGAATATTTTATTCCAAATTCCATATTTCAATGTGATTTCTTAATAGAAGAGTTAATGTTCATATGTTGGCTTCACAATGTATTCATGAGTTCCTAATATTTAGAAATAGGTTCTACCATATGTCTTGGTGCACTTCCTTGTAGGTGAAGGATTAAAGACCACATAGGATCAAAAAAATACTCTAGAACCACCCCAAAATCACAACTTTTCCAAACACCCAAAAATATTGACCAAGAAGAGATCTCAGGGAGAGTATTTTTTTCCTTGTCTATATAACCATTTCTTAAGCAAAAGAAGGTAATTATCATGGTGTAAAGGTTTCTTTCTGATATTTCTATCATACAAAATGCTATTTTGATATTAGTGTTCACTATCACCTTGAGGAGTGAACCATATAGAAGAAGTATCAAAGAGTATCGAAAACCAGATGCTTACCCAATATTTCTTTCCTTTTTCATAACATGAAGACAAGAATGATGTGTCTATCTCTTCCTCTCAACTAGGGAGGATAAAATCATTCCTATAAAAGGAATACACTCAAGTTCCTTCTTAACAAGGGACTTGCCCAAGCTCCCTCTCAACTAGGGACTTGTTTCCAACAATAGCTTTGTGCTCTTTAGTGGAGATCATGGTACTATCAATTTCTTATACGACTCCTCTTTCCGCATCATGTCACGAATTTTGTTTTCTTCATTATTGAGCCTTCTTTATCATAACTTCTTCGTAGGGCATTGGCCATCTCCTACATCACTTTCTTTTCAACGAGACATAGTTTTGAACCAATAGTCATGTCATCCTACTCTTCATTAGAAAGTGATCTTCTAGTCCACATGTCGCTATCCTTCATACAACTGCCTCTGCCAAGTCATTTTTTTTTCATGATCTTCCATCCAATCTCATGATTAATATTTGTAGGTGACATCTACAAATCCATTTATGTAGCCCTATTTCAACCCAACCATATGTGTTTCAAAAATCAAAATTAACATCAAATCAAAGTTACCTTTTTATGATAGCCTTTCGTCATGACATCGCCTTCTTGTGACATAAACATCATGTACATGTATTCATCCATATCTAGGCTTGAATATTCTTCTTTTGTAGTGTACATATTAGGGCTTCATACCTTCTTCTTCCATGGAGGTTTCATAGCTAAGTCTTCTAGTTATCAAATCTTATGGAGATGTCATAGCTAATTTTTCTAATTATCAGATGTTATGGAGATGTCATAGCTAATTATTGTTACTTTCTTCACATATTTATTTCCTTAGTGTCTTCTTTAAATGGTTCTTTCAACATAGGAACAATCATTTTCAACCACCTCATATTCCATATGAGGTCATATTATGTTGATTTCATCTTATGAATATGTAGAAGAGTTCAAGGCACATTGTCTACATGCCTTCATGAATATTTCTAATGGAAGAGATCCTTCTTCTTTTATCATTCTCATTATATATGTCATTCAACCATGATACTTGTAACTATATGATGACATACCTTTATCTATTGAATATATACATACCATTTCCTTCTTTTGGTCATATTGACTTCTTTCTAGTAGCTTCCCTTTTTTTCTTGAAGATGAAATTACTTCAACCAACTCAAAATGATGCACTCCTTTATCATGAGAGCATAATTCTTCTAAATAATTATTCCCATATAAGGTGGAATGTAAGAAATCAACGCGACACTTGCTTCTTCCAAGTAGAGGTGAACCTTCTCATAAATATTCTAGTGGTGGATCTCGATGATCCTCATTCTGCAAATGCTCCTTTCTTATAATGATGGTGTATGATGATATTTATTTATCTTCTATATTTCTAGATGAATTTCCTCCAACCATATATACTGCTACTTCGGTTGTCCTTTATATGCTTCCAATGGAGATGCCATTTCTATCATGATGACTACTACAACCATGTAGACTTTCTACTTCAGCTCTCCTTCCATGCTTGTATGTTGATATCATCTCTATCTTGCTATAATGAATCCTATCATACTTGTGATGATTTCTATAATATTATATAACTGAAAAGGACTAAGTGAAGGAGATTATCTCAGTCATAGTAGAGATATTTCACTTCCTCCTTTTATTTTTTCTAATCAGTTTCTCTCACTTCTTCGGTAGCATGGGCTTCATTTGTTTCCTTTCTCTTCTTTTTGACCTTCTTGAGTTTAGGAAAACTCCTTTTGAAATTCCCATATTCATTACATTCATAGAATTGGATCTTTGACATGTTGATCTTCTTTAGTTTCTGAGGATCAAACTTTCCAAACTTTCCTTTCTTTTCCTGGCCGTGGCAGCATATGCTTGAACTTGTTTAGTTGGTCCAACATCACTCTATGCCTTCAAAATAGTTTCTTCAATATTACATAATGGCCAAAGTTCAATGAATGTAGTGGATTCCTTCTTTCCATATATACTTGATACAAAGTTTCCCCATTCATCAGGTAGTGCATTGAGCACAACGATGGTCATTTATTTATCAAACATTATTTCCTCTAAATATTGAAGTCAATATTATGTTTGAGATACCCACATAAGATATGAGGTTGCCCCTTCTTCCTTAGATACATTTATTTTGTATAACTGGATTCTCAATGATATAAATTCTCCTGTAGTGTTTACAGAAAACAATTCTACCAACATTTCATATATATCTTTCAATTTCTCTAACTTTTCTACATAAGGAATGGGGGAATCCTTGATTGATTCTATGAGAATTATTTGATCCTTTATTTCCCTTTTCATATACTTCGATAATGCTTGTTATTTATTTTGACATGGTTTGGAGATTGAACCCTTAACATATTCAATAATTTTATTCTCTATGAGGATCAAATCTATCCTCTTTTTCCCAATATATCACCCCTATTGAGGCGAGGAATTGAACTAGTGACTTCACATCAAGGAGTGCCTTAACAGAGCACGCGATCACATTTATCCAAGACCCCATAGACCATAACTCTTATTTTATTATTTTAACTATTATTTTATTATTTTTCCTTAGGAGGCTACTTTTAGGTTGAATTGTCCTCTAATGCAATTTGTCTTTTCCAATCGCATTTACTTTTTTCAGGTCACTTTGTTATGTTGGAACTCTTCTAATATAGATTACTTCACTAATCTATTTGGTTCTTTCCCTTTTAAAACATCAATTTTATTTTTAAATTCTGTGGAGCCTCCTCCATTCCTAGAGTCAACTATATGCTTTGGTGCCTTTTTTACCTACATATTTTTATCAATGAATTCAGTCTGTCTGCCAGTGTTTCGATCCTGTGTGTTTCTATACCTAGATTTCTCCAAGTAGGATATGTTTCCTATGGTTATTTGGGACTGTTTTATATCTTCTAGGACTATTCATTCTATCACAGAGTGGATCTTGCCTCCCCTTGGGAAAATATTTCCTAACTTCTCTCACCTATCACCCTCCTAATTCCCTTCAGCACCTCTTATTGTGAACCATATAAGAAGGAAAAGAGGCCTTACCAGCCGAAAATCTAAGCATGTGGGTTAAAAGAGAGAAAATTCCTCAGATAATGGGTAACTTGGATTGTAGCAAGTGTCCCCAACAAAGAATATCTTCAACTTTAAAAAATGGAAATTTAGTGGAAGTAGCAAAATGACAACGCCCATTAACCTCAAATAAATTCAATCTTTGAAAGGAAAATTAGATCAACATGAAGAAAAAATTGATGCTCTTATACAACAAATAGAAGAATTGAAGTTGCATCGATGAGTAAGTGATAATAATTATACCAACACCATTGCTTCCAATCAATATGTGGGTAGACTTTTTTCAAAACTCAACTAGCTTCCAAAAGATAACCCCCCTTCAATTATTTCATGTACTCCCTTTATAAATGATTTTTGCTTCTCAACCAGTTTTTAAAAGTTTATGCATGTAACTCGTTAGCTAGTTTATTTCAAATATAACATTTTTGTAATTCCTAAAATCTCCTCCCTATAGGAACCGTAATTAGATGAACCATTGTAACTATTTTTCAAGTAACAGTACATCCGAGCACAAATTTTAATAGAAAAAAATATTTTTTCTTAAAAAAAATGAAATCATAATTTCTTTTCATATATTTATTCTTTCGAGTTAATCCACAATAATTGTTTTTCTCGAAGGTTTATATTTAAAAATGGGTTTTATTATTTGGAAAACCTTTCAAATAATTATTGTAATCCCAAAATCTAAGAAAAAATGCTTAATGCTTTTGTAGGTCTTCTAAAATACATAGTGGCCAATTTGAGAGAATCTACGTAACTCCTCTAACACTAGTGGTTTTAAAGTTAAATTATCCACCTAAAAAATATTTCTATGATGTAGGGAAACCAAATTGTAGAAATAATACTCCACACTCCATGGGTCACTTTCATTGTCATCCATGAATCATGCAAACTTCCAAGTAGTTGTTGGGCACTATGTGCACACAATTATAGATGTCTGATCTACTAAAAATGAAATATCCAAGTCGTAATGTTATGTTGTAGTTATAAATAATTAACTATGGGGTTCAAATGGAAGCCACTCTAACTCTATTTTATGTAACCTAGATTCTAGTTCTAATGACCATCTCTTTCTATAATTTATTGGAAGTCATATGGGATTGACACCATTTCCCAATGAAATCATTTCTATTTATATATTCAGACCCAAACAATGGAATAAATTACATGCTCATAAATACTTACAAAGTTCAGAACCCACAACAATTATTATTGTCATAAAAGTAATGAAAATAACATGAAAACCATCATATTAAACACAGATCTATCTTAATGGAAATGCTAATAACGAGGAACTACAAGGAGGACAAACAATAAAATTTATGTATTTAAGTAACTAATCTAACAACAATGAAAATTGAAGTAGGGTTTTTATGTTCTCCCCTTAAATTTTCCATAATTAAGTGAGTTCTAGAAACCCATCAAAATAATTTCTAAAATAAAAATGTGCTCAACCTTTTATTCATAAATATGAAAAAATTCCATAACTGTTGGAATTATATTATAGCTCAAACCAATCTCAACTAGTTCTTACTATGAGGAATAAAAAAATTGGGGACCCTAACGCTTCATTATAAACCACATAAACAGTAATTATTAAACCAAAGGGGTTCTAGCTAAATCTATCAACCAAATTATTGATTATTATGAGGTTGTTTGAGCCTAATCTACCCATCTACTCAATATAGTTAGGCCAAGAGATTTATTCTTGCCTCATATATCTTATTCTAATTCAAAATGTAGCTAAAATTTTAAAAAATTAATATTACTCATGAATTAAGTGGGTATGTGCATGGGATGGTAGCCTATTCTAGTCACGATCATGAATAGGGGTGACATGATCTCTTTATTTACCTTTGTGTTCTCACATTAATGTATTCCTATATTTTTTTAGGTGGAAGAATTATGCAATAATATATTTGATGTGCGACCATGACATTACTCCAATAAGTAACGCATGTTGTGCAATAAACCTAATGTTATGAATAATTGATCTTTTCTTTTTACAATGCATATATATTTGCTTCTCTTCAATGTTCACCTCCTCCACTTTGGGGTATGCTATTTATAGCAAGATTTACAACATTTTGCAAGATGTGTTTTTAATTTTTTAATAATATATTAAAATTAAAAGTACATTTTAGTTGAAGAATTACATATTTAATTTTTAATAATATATAAAAATAATAAAAATGACATAAACTACATTTATTCATTGGCAATTAAATTGAGAAAAATATAATAAAATCTAATCTCAATATTTTTAACTTAATATTCCAATTTCTTTATATATACATATACATATTTATATATATATCATCACATTACCTTTATCAAATATATTTGCTCCAACTTTATACATATATATATCAAGTTGGGTAGAGAACAATGGGTTGACAGCTAAAACACAATAAAGTTCCTAAAGAAATCATTGAACTAGTGACCCATCTTGACCTTCACTTCTATCATCAAGGAGGCTAAGTTAGACAAGCTTAAGAGTTTATTGCTACATTATATACTTTAGTGAGGCATTTGAAATAGTGCCTTAAAACCTACTCAAGAAATGATCAATTTTCTATGTCTTCAATACTTTTTGGTTTCACAACCTATGACATGTCCATCATTGGTAAAGTACATACAAGCTCTACTGATATTGTAGGATTCCAAGGTAGTATAGGATTTCAACCATGTTTTTTGTTCTCTCCTAAGATTCTTAGGCTCTACATTGAATGAACTGGAGGAATTCATAAAAAAATACATTTCGAGATATATATGATTGCTTGATTTTGGGAGTGTATATGATGGAATTATTTTGATATCACACTTATGAAATTCCTTAAAAAATACTTATAAATCCTAGTATATATTGTTGTGACTCTCATGGGCTTTATGGGAATTTGGGGGAAAAGGTATGCCTCTTAATATGTTAGAGATAGGTAAATTTAATGTATTTTCCTATATTAGGAGAGGGCAGGTGGATATGTTCTCATCTTACACATATTTAAGAGTAATATTTTTGCACTAAGCTTCAATGTGATATTAGAATTATAATATGATTTAATTAAAGTTATAGAGTGATTACTCCCCTTAGGAAGTAACATTATTAACATCAATTTTAGGTTGGGAAAATATGTATCTTTTGGTCATTGATCACACCCACCCTTCATTAAGGATATGATAATTATTGAAGTTATTCTTTGATTTATAAATTGGTGCTAGATAGACAGGGTCCTCATCAAAACAGATCCACATGAAGGGTATATTTCCTTAGACCATAATAATTGTAGAGTTCGACATGAGTACATTAATTACTTCTATGGTATTCTTGGTTGTGATGATAATCCATAAGTTTAAGCTAAAGAAAACCCTTCAATAGATTACTATATCATGTACAGTTAGATATTCTATGCATCATATCTATAAGAAGATACACTGCCACCAATATGTTAGAGTCTCCTTATTGCTCCATCAAGTCAATGTTGACAGTTATAATTTGTTTCCACCCAACTTCTTCATAGATGCACTAGGGCTCTACCAAATAGAAGTAAATAGTGACATTTGAGAAGAGATGTTCAAATATTATATTATGAGCATGTGGGTTGTACCTATAGTACCACTCACATTGAATTTATATTACTATTACAATATATATCTTGTTTTTAGTGACTGGCTCATTAAACCCCCTAGATAAATCAAACTCTAGTTATCTTACAGTTAGAGAGTTCCCCTTATGTAGTTCAATTTTTTTTTTAACTGTCTCCATACTTAGAAATATCACCATACTCATTAGCATCACTATATACATCATCCTAGTTACTAAATAAGGAGACCTAGCACCATTGTATGTGATCTCACCATACTATGAGCTTTAAACGTAATTATTATTCCTTTTTTAGGGGCTCTCCTAACTCACTCCAAGGATTTGTGACATGTAAGAATGAAAGATTCCTAGGTCTCTTCTATCGAGAGATGTTTCACCTACATAGTCTTGTTATTGGAAAATTTTAGACTTACTTGTTAGTGACAATTACTTCAACCCATTTTCAACAAAGCCTACTAAAAAAAATATAATGTGATCATAACAGTTATGCAGTGAACAAATACATAAGGCAAACTCAAATCTATCTCACAATGTTAAAAGTACCATTGAATTTCAAATAGTGGGACAAATGTTCCAAGACAATACAACTAACTTTATTTTGTTTGTTTATTTATTTATGTATTTTAATGACTAAAGGAATTAGAAATTTGGCCACTTTTGTACTCACAAAACGCTGGGTTTTTTTCCAACCATTTCCACTATAACATCTAAGTGCATACATACACCCCTTTTGCAGACATGGGTAAATTGCGGGATTTGAACATCGAATCTCTTGACACATAACACTTCATTATAAGTCTTAAGGTTTAGCTCAATTGGTTGAGTACCTATTGCTAAAGTACCTTTCCAATGAGATCTCACAGGTTCAATTATATTTGATGCCCTCAGGGTTAGGATTTGATTAGTTTGGATCCAATAGTATGTGGGTTAGGATTTGATTAATTTGGCCTCAGCTTTAGGCTTTGATTTTTGATTAATTAGGTTAGGCTTTGATTTTTGATTAATTATGCCTAACTAGTGATGGATTTGATTAATGTCAGAATGATTACCAATTAACCAATTAAAATCTAGTAAGATGTGATTACCAATTAAAACCTAGTAGGATGCTATCCCTTCAAGTGGAATAGATTTTCCAGATTTTCTTAAATTTTCTCATAAAACAGTTCTACTAGATACCTCATGGTTAGGCTTTGATTAATTGAAAACAATTCTACTAGATACCTTCAGAATTGGGCTTTGATTAATTTACATATATTCAATCATTACAAATATTTCGCTAATAAAATTTCCAACAGCAGCACAATTTTTCATTAGTTTTTTAGAATACTGCGAACTTTCTCTCTCCCTATTCAAGAAATATTCACCCACTCAAGTAAAGTCAATACATACATTTCTCTGGTCACTATATTTCATTAAAATCTGGTCATAGTGTGCTTTTTTCTCACGAGATTCGAAGGAAGGGACGGTAGCATATAATGCTATTGTGATTTTCATTTTGAAGGATGGGACATTAGAATCTGATTGTATTGCGATGTCAAGTCAATGAAAACATTTATTTGATTACTTTTCAAAATTCAACCACTCTTCATTAAAATTTGAAACTACTGTGATTCTCTCTGAAATTTGCGGCCATATACCCACTCGAGTCGAGTCATACAGATATTTCTCTGCTCATCATTATTTTTCATTTTTTAATTATGTTCTCCCTCACCATATTTCCGTGGCCATTATTATTTTTCATTTTCATGGAAAAATATTTCCAAGATCATCACTATTTTTCATAGTTATTAAATACAGATGAATTGGGAAAAAAAAATCATCTGAATACCTGTTTTGGTTTACAATAAATTCTATTCTACATTCAAAACAAATTCTACTCTATATTCGAAACATAGTAAAAAACATAAACTTCTTTATTACAAAATGTGTAAGTAAGGTAAAGTTTATATTTAAAAATATGTTTTAAAACAAACGTCTGGTATGTCCACAAATTTTGGAGGAGAGTGATGATTAGCATTGTTAAATTAATGTTATAGAATTCAAATAGAGGTTTTTTTTACCGTTTATAATAAAAAAATATTTTGTTAATATTTGTAACATCTAGAACCTATCTAGTAAAATAAAATTTAATCTTTAATTTTACACTTAAATAGCTATAATATGTAATTTTAGATTAATATTAGAATTAGATTACCATAATCATTTTTGAGTCTTAACCTTAATCACTAAGGACGAAGGAAATTCTTCATTCATACAGCGAACCCCAAAATCTTATCTAACCTTTAGTTGATAAGCTCACATGCTAAGATCCAGCTTAGCTTACATATCAAACATCACGACATTGGTATAAATTATTTATACTATATGTATAGACTACGAAGTAATTTTTTATTAAAGTTTGGAGAGATTGAATTCGATGCAAATTTACCCACCATAACAATGATTCATGAAATTCGATACATGAATCTTACCTGATCTTCTTGACGACGGGTTAGCTAGCATGGCAAAGATATTTATCACCACAGTATTGGGCATTTATTACTTTTGACAACTGCAAGAATTCCTGCGGATTTGCCTCACAGTTTTTTATGGTACTCACTTGTCCATCACCGTCGATCGGCTCCTTGATCAATGGTTAATACTTTCGATGGGAATGCTTGATTTAATCTTGCCAACCCTAACTCATACTCCAAACTCAGTTCTCAACTCTTTACTGCTTTTCTTCTCTATTCCTTTTTATTCTCTGCGCCTCCGAGGTAAATGCTCTCGATTTGAGGCCAGCCTTCGGCTCTCGGGCTTTAATCGATTCTTCAGACATCTTTAAACTTTGGGTCTAGATCCTCGACGAAAGTCTCAACCCTCCATTCACAGTCACCTCAGAGAAGAGAGCTTGTCGAGAAGAAGAACCAAAACCTTCATTGTCTGCCATGGCGTCCTTACCACGAGGTTGCTTTGCACAAAAGAAATACAGTCAGGTAAAGAAGAGTTATCGTATTTGGTCAAGGTTTTTGGTTAAAGCATTATTGTTCTTGTTGTAAGGAAGTTTTTTTTAGCATCTCATGAGGGTTTACTTTTCTTTACCTTGTTTTCCTTCTTTGACACTGCACAGGCTGGCTCGCAAGATAATCTTACCTTCTACAAGTTAGAAACCTTCTCGTCCTTACCAGTTTTTTTTTTTTTAGTTTTTTTTTATTTACTTCCTCGCATTTTAATTTAGACAAAATTAATAAAATTACCACTGCTAATCATTTCCTTTTATGCATCTCATTTTTCGGCAGGTCAGTGTCTTCATCCCAATCGCTTTTGGCACTTGAGCCTATACTTGATGTTTCCTGCCGAGTCTCCATCGGCAACTGGCTAATACATTGGTTCTTTCTACAGGTATCTTGACGGACAGATGTTTCTCCTCCTAAATCATCGTTCCGAAAAAAGTTCTAGAGTTAATTTGATAAGTTATTTCAGAGGATAATTACCTCTTTAAGTCAAGTCTTAAGAACAAATTCTATAATGAATATACATGGAATCTTGTTCTTCGTCTTTCGAGTCCTGGGTTTTATTTCGAGGGTTTCCTATTTCATGCTCGTCACTTCATCGGATTTATGGAACTCTTTGAGGGTTTAAGTCTGTAATATACTCTTTTATTATTTATGATGAAAGTTCCTGAGTATGCATATATTCAAATGATTTTGATATGTTTGCAATTTATGCACAGTACAGTACAGTAGTAATTTTCGAAATTGTTAAAGAACTTGTTTCTATTCATTACTTTTCTGAATTTCTTTCACTCGCAACTATATTCGGTACTCGCACATTTTTACTATTATATACTTATTTTGCAAGAGAATATATGTTTAAGTTGCCAGTGTGAGTTTAATTATTTCCAGATATTTCAGAGTTGATATTTATTATAGATATGGAGTTTTCTGTCTACCATTTTTTGAAACTGAGCATGTATTATACCAGTTTTCTTCTTATTAGCTATACTGAGTATTTCTTAATTCAATAATACCCGTGTTCTATTTATGAAATTTCTAATGATGGAAAGCATGTAGTTTATTGCATAACATTCGATTCCCTTCTCAATGTTATTTCTACACTGAGGTTCAGATATTTTGATTGAGATTCTGTTAACAGCTTTAATAATAGGGTGTTTGGACCACCATTTACTAGAGTCTGTGTATAGCATATAATGATTGTAAAGAACGATGTGTCTTGGGTAGGGAATTGTTCAGAACCTAATACCAATGGTTCTATTTTCTGTATTTATAAATTTCATTGTATTAAATACATAGAATTTCTTTGTAGTAACTAGCAGAACCATAAATTACAGTGAAACTATTGTTCCTTCTTAATTTCCTACTATTCTCCATAGAAACTAATCTATAGTTTGGCAGAATTTATAAGAAAGAAATTATCATATTTAACAGCCTATTTCTCCTTCTGTTTTAAGAGGAATAACATCTGTACCATTATAAAACTGTGTAATAATACAATACTTAATCACAAAAATACAAATAACCCATTTGTACTTATCTGAATCACATTTTTTTAAGATGTGGTCCTCCCAACCATCAAGAGAGGTGATTTCTTCCTCTTCTTGCCCCCGAGCTCCAGATCTCGATGGTACGGGTTAATAGTGGATTCACTTTCTGCTGTGACCACAGGATAGCCAGTCCAATCAATACTAGAAAAATTAGTTTCGCATTCTCTTACTGATCTTTCCACTGGTCTCTACCAGCTCTGGAAAATCCTCACTCCCTCAAAACTAGAACAAAACCCCTACTCCTCACTGGGATAAACCTTTTATCTTCAGAGGAGCAAGTAACTGTTTCCAACTGTCCCCAACCACTTCCAGTTCTTGGAAAACATTTTACCATCAGCTTTTACTTTCCTTAAGAAATTCTCTCAACTAATTATTATTCATAACTAATTACAAGTAAAACAACTTTCCAGACAAACAATAATAATTTAAGTCTTTTCCTCACACAATAATAATAAAATTATCTTTTAACTAGTTAACACTAATTATCTTTAATGAGGTTGTCACAACTTCTCCCCTGGAAGTAACACCATCTTCGGTTTTTTACTTTAACTCTGCAAAGAGCTTTGAGTAAACTTCTCGCACAAATTTTTCATCCTCCCAAGTAGCCTCATCCAGGCCGAAGTGCTTCCATCACACTTTAACCTGGGCGACAACTCACTTGCAGAGTATGATTTCCTTTTGGTTAAGTATGTGTTGTGGCTCGAACAGGAATTCGTTGTCCGGTTCTACCTACAAACAACAAGGTTTCATGTCAATTTCTCATAAAAATATATATCTCAAGTTAGAATTTTTATTTCTATCCTACCTATATATTTTGCCAATGTATTACGTGCTTTGCATCATGCACATAACGCTTCAACATGAACACATAAAACACATTGTGTACTCGACTATGGTTGGGTAAAGCTATCTGATAGGCTACAGGTCCTACCCTTTCCAAAATTTTGAAGGGTCCACAAAATCTGGGAGCCAACTTGGCACAAGAGGTCCACCGCAAGGTACTCCTCTTTGGTTTGATCCTCATGTACACATGGCATCCCACTTCGAATTCCCGATAAGACCTTTTCTTATTTGCATAGATCTTCTGTCGATCCTGTGCAACCTTCAGATTTTGTCTTATTTTCTTTACCTCTAATTCCATTTCAACAAGCATCTCGGGTCCCAACATTAATTTTGTCTCGGGGCTGCTCCAATTTATGGGCGTGTGACACTACCTCCCATACAAGGCCTCGAAAGTAGTCATCTTCAGGGACCCCTAATAACCATTGTTGTAAGAAAATTCAACAAGGTATAGATAATCTTCCCATTTAGTTGCTGATGTAATACATACATGCGTAGCATGTCTTCCAGCACTTGGTTTACTCGCTCTGTTTGACCGTTAGTCTAGGGATGATCAGTTGTTCTGAAGTTTATCTGAGTTCCTAGTCCCAAAAACAAGGTCTTCCAAAATGCAGAAGTAAACTTAACATCCTGGTCTGAAATAACTATTTTCGAAATTCCATGCAACCTGAAAATCTCCTTCATAAATATGTCGGCTATCTGTACAGTCTTGTAAGTAGACTACATAGGTATAAAATCTACAGATTTACTCAATCTATCCTCTACCTCCATGATGGAGTCATTTTTCCTTTTTTTTCAGGGTAAGCATGTAATGAAATCCATGGATATGACCTCCCACTTCCATTCAGGTATAGGTATGGGCTGTAACAATCCCGCGGGGTGTTGATGCTCCACCTTTACCTGCTGACACTCCAACATTTACTTAGATATTCAACAATTTTATTACGCATACCAAGCCAGAAAAATACCTTCTTAATTGCATTCAACATTTTCTGGTATCCTGGGTGAACTGCATAATTGCTGCGATGGTACATTATCAGCTCTTTCAAATCCATACGGTTAGGCACATACACTTTACCTTGGAAAGTGAGCATATGATCTTCATTTATTCCATACTCAGATGTACTTCCTTGCTTTCTAATTTCTTCCATCTATTGCCATAAAAATTGGTATTCGGGATCTTTCTGCGCTTCTTCCCTTACTTGCTCCAAAAATCTACTTTC
>CM076571.1:3670974-3778496 GCA_034641835.2 Pinus albicaulis
AATACTTGAGTTATGTTTCATTTGTAAATATATTTTTTTAAATTATGGATGTGACATTAAAGGATTAAAGATGTTATAAATATTTTTACTGTTACTTGTGACCTTACCCACTCATCACTACACTTGTCATATCAAAGTATGATTAATAAATCATTAGGGGAATTTTGAGGTCTAAAATGGGCCTCCTAAGAAAAATGTGCAACAAAAATAAACTTTATAACAACCAATAGGATTCAAGATGATGATGTCAACCATGGGGGATGATTCACCATTTTTTAAATAAAAAGGTAAAAATAATAAAAAATAATAAAATAATAAAACTACTTTTTCAACTCGTATTTTCAACTTATCTCCCAAAATTTTTACTCAAATTTCGAGTGGGAGTACTCGTTGAATGAAAAATTTAATTCCTCATCCAAGGAGTACCCATGTTGCATACTTTCGATGAACCTTGCTACATGAAAAATGGGAAATACATTAAAAAAAAATATGATTACAATCACGTTTTTTATGTATTTCTCATTTTTTGTGTAGAAGGACCCATCAAAAGTATGCAACATGGGTACTCCTTGGATGAGGAATTAAATTTCGCATCCAACAAGTACTCCTGCTCGAAATTTGAGTAAAAACTTTGGGAGATAAGTTGAAAATATGAGTTGAAAAAGTAGTTTTTTCATTTTTCCCTCTAAAATTTGATGATGTCATCAAATCTTATTTGATTTTTCCACTATTATTTTATAATTTCCTTAGGAGGCCCATTTTAGACCTCAAAATTCCCCTAATGCAAGTGCATAACATCGGTCCTTTGAAAACGGTCAAGGAAGTTGTGCAAGTACAAGTCGAAAATAACATGAATTCCTTCATCCATACCTTACCTCCCCACCATCATTTAAAATCCACTCCATATTCATTTCTCTTTCCAAATACTTCCCTCTTAATTTTTCTTCCCTTTCACGGTCGAAAAGAGCACTCTCGGCCAGAAAACCTTCTCGCACGATGGGTACACTTGTTCTATATAAACCAAATGGTGAGAAATTTCTCTGACTTATTCTCACAGGTTAAGGGACAACCACAATAGAACAGGGTGGCTGCCGATTATTTGATACTTTAAATGGATATTAACCATATTTTACTATAGTTTTTGCTCGGGATTTTGATGGAGTAGAGGCACGTGGGAACATAAAACTCATTCTCTGAAATCGGTGATGAAAATGAAGAAATAGGACTCCCAAGGAATGGAGAAAGCTGGTTTAAAAATAGAAAATTAAGGAGAATGATTGGGCACACTTCTTAAAGTAATCAGGTATGGACTTATCTATTTTCAAGAAAGGTATTCTTGTCACAACATTTAAAAGGAAAATGGTGAAATCTTCTATTAGTAATCCAGAAATTCATAACATGCGAAGGGAGATTTGGAACGACGTTTGTTTATCATCCTAGGCTTATGACGCACTTTGTTGATGGATTTGAAATCAATTTACCCTAATTTTTACTACAAAGCTTGAAGAAAATGGAATTTGGTATTCAAAGAGAATCTAGGTCCATAGATAGTTCTTTGTACTATCATGGACTCATTAAGATTTCGTTAGAAGCAAATTTGCAATAAAAATGGATTTCTTGGAAACAAATTATTTTGTGGAAGCTCCAGCGAAAGAACCAAGCAACAAAATCAAAAGAATTAGGATAAAATTTACCCTAGTTCTGAAAAGAGAAAACCCAAGAAGAAGTTCAAGAATAAAATGTGATTGGAATTCCAGAAGACCCATTTGAGGACAGTGCTCCATGGTCCCCATTTCTTGAAAAATTCAAACAGAAAAGTGACAAACAAGAACTTAGAAGGAAGAAAACCAGCACAAGCGAGCCCATGACTGAATTAAAGAAGAAAACAATAAGCAGTAAAACTGAAAAACAAAATATCAAGAGTTCAGGAATGAATGTAAGGAGGAGTAAGAGAATTTAACAAGTACCAACAAATACTAAATCACAAGAGATGATTTATCTTGAACTTGAAGGCTTTAATACACCTCCTAGTACAATCAGTCCAACAAATAGTCCAATACGCAGTCCCATAAGGCAGACCCCAGAAATTGATCCAGTTCAACAAGAGATCTATGACTATGTAGAATCTCTCGAGAAAAAGGTGCAACAGGAAGCAAAGTCATCTCAATTTGAAACAGGTGAGACCTCAACAACAAAATCAAGTACAAAACATTGAAGAAAATCTGAAGCGAGATTTATATGAATTAGAAATCCTTAACAAACATTTGATTCACGAGAGAGAAGAGGCTAAGGTTCAAAATGATACTAAGGAATTATAATGACAACATCTTGCTACACCTCTGTCATTGGTACAAGAAGAATAAGAAGCTTAAAGATCGAAATAAGTTTCTTAAAAACAAGGTCAGAGGATTACAAAGAATAGTTCTTTTAAAGAAACCAAGGACCAATTTAATCATAAAAAAAAACAAGAAAATAAGTATTAGCCTAGATGTACTTGCACAAGCATCAGAAATCATTCACTGGAAGGAGAGGACAAGAATAAATTTTGAAATTTTGGTGCATGAGGACATGCACATCCTTAGGCGTGGGAGAATGTTGAACTCTATGAATATCTCTTTTTCACCACCCTTTTTTCCTTCATATTCCACCTTTCTATCAGTTTTCTGTAAAAAATCAGCATATTAAGGTCAAGATCAAATCCTACAAGGTATTAGATCATCCATATTTAATTTCTCTATTTTTAATGTAATCATGACAAAATTATCTTTCAATTACTAAATTTTGTACATTCTGCAACTGATATTCATTTCTGCAATAAAATCCATTGTTATATAGGTTGGAAAACTCCAAAAGAAGGAAGAAGACTTCCAAAATATGGCATTTGGCCTCCAGATGGACAAACACCTAATGTCATTACTTGCTAATATAAGTGAAGTAAGAGATCTTGAATCAAAGGCTGGGTCAAATATGAAAAGTGTGTGTTGCATATTGAGCACAGGTAGTGGAGAATCAAGAGAGCAAGGGACTGAGATGTTAGAACACAAATATCTTATGACTTGATTTTCGAATAGCAATTCATAAAGAGATTTGATTCATAGTATATCAATCTCATAGGTGTCAAGTTTGTTTATGATTTATCGACTTAAAACTCTTTCTAAGTTGTTTTTATTATCTATATAAATAACAATGACTAGGACAAAGAACACATTTATGAAGTGGCCTGTTATTAAGCTTTTAATCCTTTCAAGGACGTATTGATACATTGTTCATTTAACACAAGTTCCTGTCATCTTTTCAAATGCGTGTGTGAAGTCATGATTGATACTTGATCCTACACTCCATGAGGGCAGCCTACGAGCTATGATGTTTTCATTTTAAGTTTTTGAATTAGTTTAGTTTATGTTTTCTAGAAACTCATTTTTTTTTTAAATTGCATTTCTGGCTATTTTATTATTATCATAAGAGTACTCCTAAAGGAGAAAATATCAAAAAGAGTTGATGATTCAATGCATCTTCGATTACCTGTATTCAGTGTTTTATCATTTCATGATAGATTTAGTTAGTTGTTTTAGCCTTTAAATTCCAATATGTTAGTCATTTTCAAGTTTTGTTATGTTAGATGGGGAATACAATTTAGAAGTCAATACACACACTGTAATCTCTCTTGAGTTAGATTTTCATTCTTGTTATCATATTTCATTGTCATATTTTTTTAAAGAAATTTATCTTTCATAGATTAAGATTTTTGTCTTCATTTTTCTCAAAGAAATTAGATTAAATTTGATTCCATTTCAATTTAGCTTGAAGATTTACTTTTCAGTAATTAGTACAGAATAAGTTCAATTCCACAACAGTAGAACTAGGTTATTTTCCTTCTATGTTTTCATTTTGAAGCATTTCTTTCTAGTGATTTTTTCAATATGAGATAGTTCTTTACATAGAAAAGCTCAATTTAGTTAGTGAGTACTCTAGATTGAAAGAACATGTGCATCATTAGTTTCTAATTTGTAGTTTATTTTACATTTGTTTTTATACATTGTTGCAATTAGCATTGTTCTAGAAGAAATCCTAGCATATATAGTGCACATACATTTCACAAGTACCCAGATCATGGTTGACATTTAGTGAAGTAAATTAAATATAATTAATTTACAAAACAATATGTAAAACAAACAAATATATATAGATTATATAAAAACAATATATAAAAGCATATATGTATACCTCTTCTCTACCATACACTTTGATGCTAACACGAAATATCATTTAATAAAATACTATGCATGGGCCCCTCCTTGTAATCAACATTTTCCACCTTGGCATACATTTCATGCACCCTCGGGCACACCACAGGCCCCAAAACAAGAAAAAAATAGAATAATATATCAGTAAAAAATATTTGTAAGGCCCTCTATGCATTCCATTTGCCCCACATAATACAAAACATTATATATGTTGCAAGATAACATAAAATATTTAACCCGGATTGAATAGCATAACACATCCCCCATGTTGACATTACTAGGGTGGGGATACACTATCATGTTTCCACCTCGTCATTCTATGCACCTCATCCACCGATGATCCAAGGCCACTCAAATCCAATAGTCTAGTCTCAAAACAAGGACACTACCTCCCCCATGCTGACATCATATCGGAGTCTGTTATCGCAATTCCAATTTTCTTGTCACGGTTCCCCCTGATAGTGAATTGCTCCATCAATTAAATTGTACTCAGCCCATCTTTTAGCGCCCTTTGATTTCTGCCACCTCCGTTCGAAATTTTCTGCCTCAGTGTCCCAACTCCCCACTTGTGGCTCGGCTCCACCCATATGGTTTGTTCCTTGGAGAGATGCCTTTCCTCCATGGTTTATTTCCCATGGCATTGTGGCTTACGATAAGCCCCCCACAACACCTATTTGTCTTCGATTTCCCCCTCTGTATCCATTGGAACCCCATGAAAATATTCTTCAACTTTTACCATCATCTAATTCATTTCTCAATAGTTTATATTACATGAAATTTTATAGTGTGGCATCTCACATCCATTATAGTACAATTTTCTTGTAATGCAACAATGAAACCTTACATCCTTAACCAATTTGCTACCTCATGGACATCCTTTTATCATGTGATAATTTTACTGACACAATTGCCTCCTTCAATGTGATCTTCCCAAACAATGATTGGTGGTCCCTCCACACATCTAACACTCTATTACAATCAATTCATATATCTTTGTCCCATCATAGCAATACTAACAATGCTATATTTTCTTTTGAAAACAATAATAAATGCTTAGATTTTAGTCGCAACATCTGTATACATTCAAATTGATGCATATATGAATATTTAGGTCCATGCTCATGATACCACCTTGAACCCTATTTTTTTGCTTTTGGTTGTTTCTTGACGTTCAAACATTGAAAAGAACCAACTAATTATAGCATCCAACATTCACAAAATATTTAGTTCATGCACACAATCCATATGCTTTTGAATCTAATATAGATACAACTCACTGTTTGCTCCTCTCATTAACATTACTTTGAGGATTTCGTCCAGCTTAAAAATTCCATAAATGATGGAATGCTACTCTAGTGAAATTTTAAGCATGCCTTCATAATGATTGAATTATGTTCCAATATGAATAAATTTTGGGTGAGTGATTGTCTAGCTTTGATTCTTATGAATGAAATGCATGTGTAAAAAAATTTCTACAAAATCTGCCTAGTTTCTCTAGAGGAATAGGGTAGAGGCACTAGATTGAATCTTGATAATGGATATCTCATTACTTTTGGCCTATGCTAGAACTAAAAAATAAAGGCACCCCTCCGAACCACCTATGACAATTATTATAACCTACACAGAGTCATTATTCCTGTCAATAATTAGACATTTTTGGACATATGAGGACTGGATAATGACCACCCGAGCCTCAGATGCCATTTCTAGATTTGCAATAGTTCCCATTACATAGAAAGGATTAGAAGTCATTGCAATAACAATGAAAGAAAATTCAAGGAAAATTGGGAAAGAAAATCATAACTATATCACCATGATATCTAATACCACGTTGTATAAGGGATATTTTGTGAAAATACAACATGTTGCAACCGTTTAAATTACAATTCTGGCATGTAATGGAACATATTTTATGCTCCAATGAATCATCATCCAACAATTACATAAACAAAAATACCACATCATGTTTTACCATTTTCTCAAGAAACTAGAAAATATATCCATATTCTATCTTCAAGCCTCATTTAGTCATGATAAGTGTATCTACCAAAGTCATGTGACAATCTCTTTCCAACAATTCTTCATGCATCCATGAAATTACTCTTTTCTAGCACATTACCACTAATTCTTATGAGAAGACATAATTTTTGCAATATTTTTTCAAACAATTATTGTACATTATATATATATATATATATATATATATATATATATATATATATATATTCTTTCGTATTATCAATGGGGTTTTCTGTAAATTGATAGAGATAATGATAACAACCTAATGAAAATATAAAAATGCAACACAATTTCCAATGAGGCCCCTCTTGCCAATACACAAAAAAAAATTGTCCACTTTCATATGTTTTAATTTCTAAATTTAGCCATGTGGCAAAATTTATTTTAAATTCATCGAGAAAGCACTAAATTTTGGCTTGTAATTCCCTTTAAACCTCAACTAGGTAACTTCCAATGGTACCCCTTCCCCCCTTCTCTCAAATTTAGGAAATTTTACCATTCGCTATTGTATAGGCCAGTGCATAGTTTGTGGGTAATGTCTAAAAATTGATCTACTTCCAAACCCTGGCCCAATCGGACCCCGTTTTGTAAACCTGGCTTTGAGTACAACCTTGTAACGTCCATAGACCACAACTAGGAAATTTGATTTAACTAGAACAAGAAATTCACCAAGTAATTAAATACTATGGTAGAAGAATATTATTTATGGGTTCAAATACTAAACCCTCTCTCACTTCCAATGTCTTTGAAATTCTGCTCAAACCCTCTTGTAATTATACCACCTAAGTATTAACCCTAACTTGAATCCCACTAAAAAACATGTATGATTAACAAATAATCAGTGCAATACTAAATAAAGTGCATATTGATATGATAATTAGGGTTTATATGCACCTTAATTCATATTTGTACGCAACAATTATATTTAGCACACAAAGCCCATATTTAGTAGAACCCAACAAACACATAGCTAATTTGCATTCAACAATTAGGGTTTATATGCAACAGATTAAACCTATGCACAACAAAACAATATATCATAAATACCAAACAACATGTAAAATGTGGTATATAAATACAATGCATAGCAGAATAAAATTCAATTATTAACATTAAGCAGAAAACCTTGAAATTAGGGTTTTAACCATAAATTCATAAACCATTACAACATTAAATATGAGCACTTATCTACATAAAAAGAGCTACTATATTTGGGTTCTCCATGTTTCACCCAACCATAAACCTAGTCATTCATCAATCTCAACCACGTGTCACCCTCGAGCTATGGATGAAAATCCACAGATAATGGTCAGAGCATAAAAATAAAAAAACCCCATATCTCAGATACCAACTCAATGATCACAACTCCAACCATAGAAGCCCAAGTGTCACACCCTTCTTTGGGTCCTGCTAGCCTCCTTGTAGTTTCCACCTTCTAGGGAACCTTATACTGAGCCAAGAACTTCTTAGCACAAGGCTTCCAAGGCTTCCCACCACCCTTCTAGGAAATAAACAACTTAGTTCCCAGTTTTTTCCCGAACCCAAGCACAAGGCTTACTGGTCGGTCACTAAAACCACACTAAAACTAAACTCACTAGAACTCCAGTCAATTCCATAGTCCAAGCATAGGAATCACTAATTAAAATCCCTAGTCAGTTTTAGAACGCAACACCGGGTTCACCATCCAGTTCATAACTGAAACTCATTTTTCTTCACCCAACCATCCTTGCATGAATGAATCCATCATGCCCTATAGGATTATATCATAATTTTAAATATGCATGGATTCTCTCTAGCATGTAGCATGCATGTCCTTTCTCCATCATGGGGCACCTCTTTGAACCCACATGGGTCCAAGGTATCCTTTTCATGAAAACTTGTCACCAAAACACCATGTTGCATGTAACCGTGGAGTTGCACTACCTCCCATACTCTTTCTATGGTGTGGGCCCCACATACAATCCATTTTATTATTTTTATATGTACAACAATCACATTGTATTTACAATACGAACTGTCTTGCCACTTACCAAAAATGACACATATACTTGGACACACTGGCCCAAAAATGTATCTAACACATATACATGGGAACACATGCTATTTAATATAACTTGTCTCACCAACCTATATCATGGGTATTTGGTTCACCAAATTAACATGTATACATGATTATTAAATTAATAGTTTAGGGGTAGAATTAGGGTTTTTAAAGACCTTCCTCTTGCGGTACATGAATCATTCCTAGAAATTTAGTTATACCATTCTCATCATAAGAATATTATTCAAACATGGGATTACATGATTGTTTTCAATAGATAACAACCTCTAGTTCCTGGAAACAACTACCATTTCCCTGAGCACTAAAAATATGATCACTCAATGTCACCTTCATGGGAATTATAAAGGAATTTTAAGATATCCAACTGAGTGCTTGAGTGCCATTTTTTAATGTCCTTATAACACATGTTACATTCAAATCATATTAACTTAGGAGCTCTGGAAAATACTTTGTTTTGAATTTAAATCCTTTTATAAAAACACATGTTGTAACCTGTTGTGATAAGTTTTAATTCAAAATTTTGACTCAGTAAATAATGTCTCTATAATCTCAATGCATGGACTATTTCTACCAACATGAATTTCATAGTCCTTCTCAGGGAGTTTTAAAATCTTAGAGGTATATTTTATCGCTCTACCATCTTGGGGAATAAAAAATCCCACTCTTACCTTAGATACATGCATACATACCATTAAAGGTCAATTCATATTAAGTACTTTCAACACTAGCGTTGATGTCAACAACTGCGTAAGCATAGAAACATATTTATCACATTATTTACGCCATAAAAACATTGCAAAGGAGGGAAATGCATTAGAAAATTGAGAAAACCCCTCCAAAAACCTTCTTTTAAAACCATTCATGCTTGTAAACCTGTTATGAAATCAACTCACAAAATACAAGAAAATATATATCAACGACTTAGAAATCCACCTCTTTGAGGGGGAAACCTCCTTTATATTACATAAATGAAAAATTGTTGGATGATACAAATGAAAAAACCTCCTTTCTATATATAGGAGTTCAAGGGGTCACAATATATCCTATTCGACATAACAATAACAATTTAAGGGCATAACAATAACAATAAGGGGGCTACACTAACAATAACAATAAGAGTTATAGGGACCAAGCATGACCCTCTCCTTCAAAAAAGTGGTGTACTCAACACTTGAGTAGTTATGGATGCTTCTGTATAAATTTTTCATCCTCCCATGTCGAATCTTCAACGGGTAAGTTCTTCCATTTGATGAGATACTCTGAAATTGATTGATTCTGTAGGCAGCAGGTTCTTGTTTCTGTGACTGATTTGGGTTCCAATAAGATTTTTCCTTCTTCTTCAAGTTCTGGAAATATTTTTTGAACTAGGAGCTTGTCACCTATAATGTTCTTTAAGCATGAAACATGGAAAACTAGGCACACTTGGGAAGATGTAGGAAGATCCAATTTTTATGCCATAGTACCAATCTTTTGAAACACTTTGTAAGGACCATAATTTTGGTGATAATTTATTACCCTTCTTAGCTTGCCTGAGCGACATTTTTTTGTATGGTTGTAGTCGTAAAGATACCTAGTCACCTACATCAAAACTTATTTCATTGCAATGTTGATATGCCTATTGTTTCATTCGATTTTGCGCCAAGGTGAGTTTATTCTTTAAGAGTTGGAGAACTTGTTGTTGATGCTCGATGTGATGTTCCACTGCTTGAACTTTAGAATTTTCTCTTAAAGATAGTGTGATGGAGGGTGGATGATATCCATAAAGTGCCATAAATGGGGTCATTTTTTCTACAGTATGGAAGGAAGTATTATACCACCATCTAGCTAGAGGTAACCACTTGACCCATTTGTGTTTTTTTATCAGATAAAAAGCAACGAAGATATCCTTTTAAACATGTGTTCACTATCTCAGTTTTCCCGTCATATTGAGAATGATATGATGAGCTATGGGCTAATTGAGTACCCAAAGTAGAAAATAATTTTGTTCAAAATTTTCTTGTAAACATGGGATCTATACTTCTTTCAATAATATTTAAGTTTCCATGTAGCTTTTGAATTGTTTCCATAAATGCAGTAACAATTGTACTGGCTTTAAATGGATGAGATAATGCAAAAAAGTGTGCATACTTGGTAAGTCTAACAACTACCACCATGATGATAGCCTTTCCTTTGTACTTGGGTAAACCTGTGTTAAAATCCATTGAAACCTACTCCCAACATTCACTTGGAATGGATAAAGGTTGTAACATACTTGGGGTCTTAATTGTCACAACTTTATTTTGTTGGAAAACCAAACATTCTGCCACAAAATTTTGAATATTAGATTTAAGGCCATCTTAAAAAAAATCCTTCCTAACCCTTGGTAAGTTCTTAAAAGTCTTGAGTGCGCTCCTAAGGGAGAGGTGTGCAATTTCGAAAGAATCTTTTGTTTGAGTTTGGAATTATTACAAAGATATAAGTGATCTTTGTACCACAATGAGTCATTTTTCCAGCTAAATGTTTCATATGTACTGAGATCTTGTTGGATATTTTGAATGAGTGTCCACACCTATTCATCATTCTTCCATTCATCCCTTTCTTTGGTTATCCACTCAGGTTAGATAATATAAATGGCAGAAAAAAATGCTTCCACGTCCTCATCCTTTCTTGAGAGTGCATTTGCAAAAACATTTTTCTTCCCTTTTTTGTAGATGATTTCAAAGTCATAACCCAACATATTTGTGTCCCATTTTTGTTGCTCTTCTGAAGATAATCTTTGTTCCAAAAATTGTTTAAGACTATTATAATCTATTTTTATCTTGAAGTATCTTCCCATTAGGTAAGGTTGCCATTTCTTTAGTGCATGTAGTATTTCCAACATTTCCTTCTCATAAATAGGATTCAATAAATACTTTCCTTTGATTAGATGACTTTCAAAAGAAATGGTTATTCCTTATTGCATTAACTCGACACCAATTCCATTACCCGAGACATCACATTCTACAATAAAGGTTTTTGTGAAGTTTGGCGTAGCTAAGACCGGTGCTTGGCACATTGCCTCTTTAAGATGTTCAAAGGCCTTAGTTGCTTCTCGAGCCTAATAAAATGCATCTTTCTTTAGTAATGATGTTAAAGGTGCCAATATTCTCCCATAATTCTTAACAAACTTGCAATAATACCCTGTTAACCCTCCTCTAAGATGCTTTATGGTTGTAGGTATTTTCCATTCCTTAATGGATTTAATTTTGTTATGGTATACATTAACACCATCATGAGATACAATATGACACAAATATTCCACCTCCTATACTCCAAAGGAACATTTGGAATTTTTTTCATATAAAAATGTTTCTCCTCGAATAGTTTGAGCACCATGTCAACATGTTGAATATGATCCTTCCAAGACTTGTTGTACATTAGTATATCATCAAAAAAATACTAAAACAAATTTTCTGAGGAAGGGTTTGAAAATGGAATTCATCAAACCTTGAAATGTTGAAGGTGCATTAGTAAGGCCAAAAGGTATGACCAAAAATTCATAATGAACCTCATGAGTTCTAAATGTTATTTTCAGAATGTCCTCAGTCTTCATTCTAATTTGATGATATACACAACGAAGATACATCTTGGTGAAGTAAATTTCTCCATTTAATTCATCCAATAATTCATCAATGACGAGGATGGGAAATTTATCTTTAATAATGAGCTTGTTGAGCTCCCTATAATCCAGACACATATTCCATGATCCATCCTTCTTGTGCACCAATACTACTGGAGCAGAGAAACAACTTTGAATAGGTTGAATTATACCAGCCTCTAGCATTTATGCAACCATACATTCAATCTCACTCTTTTGGGCACAAGGAAATATATAAGGCCTGATGTTTGGAGGAAAAATTCCTAGAATAAAATGAATAACATGATCATGATCAAAAATAGGTGGGAGTCCTTTGGGAGTTTCAAACACCTTGGAATGATTGTCCAAGAATTTTTGGATATCTAGAGAAATCTATGATTTTGAGGTTTAAACCTCTAGTGAGCATAATTTTTCAATTACACCTCATTTTTATTTCTTCATAAGCTTTTTCATGGCATTATATCTGATCATATTTCCTGGCTTCCCTGTGATACCCCATAATCCAACTTCATTTCCTTCCCAAAAAAAATTCAAGAATTTTTTTTGAAAATTAAAAGTTATCGTCCCAAAATATTGTAACCATTAGACTCCTAGTACAACATCAGCACTACCCATTGGAATTGAGAGCATTGGAATATTAAATACATATCCCCCCATGGTTAAATTGATATTATGAAACTTTCCACAACAATTTATAGTTTCTCCATTTGCAACCATCACTTGACACTGGTGTTGGGTATGGGAAATTCAATTCATGGCTACCTTACAATGAATACAATTATAGGTATTGTTGGATTGTATTAATCACTATTAAATGAATAATATGGTACACATAAATTATCAATCCGAGGGATGTCTTCTATTTCATTGTGATTACGTTAATACATTAATCGATACATCAAACGAGAAGAAAATCAAAATAAAGAGGAATCATTAATCAATTGCTAAAACTTAACACTCATGAAGGAATAAAAACAATCCACAAGAATGTAATCATGCCTCAATTAAATGGTACCCAACGCGCCACACAAAAATTCATTAGGGGAATTTTGAGGTCTAAAATGGGCCTCCTAAGAAAAATGTACAACAAAAATAAACTTTATGGTTCTCAAGTTCTGTGGTTATTGTTTACTCGAGAGCTTGCCATAGGATTATCCACGAGTCTTACGATATCCGGCAAGCTCTCCAATCAACTTTATAACAACCAATAGGATTCAATATGATGATATCAACCATGGGGGATGGTTCACCATTCTTTAAGTATAAGAGTAAAAATATTAAAAATAATAAAATAATAAAACTACTTTTTCAACTCGTATTTTCAACTTATCTTCCAAAGTTTTTACTGAAATTTCGAACAGGAGTACTTGTTGGATGAAAATTTTAATTCCTCATTCAAGGAGTACCCATGTTGCATACTTTTGATGGACCCTACTACATGAAAAATGAGAAATACATTAAAATACGTGATTGCAATCACTTTTTTCATGTATTTCTCATTTTTCGTGTAGTAGGACCCATCGAAAGTATGCAACATGGGTACTCCTTGGATGAGGAATTAAATTCCGCATCCAACGAGTACTCCCGCTCGAAATTTAAGTAAAAAATTTGGGAGATAAGTTGAAAATATGAATTGAAAAAGTAGTTTTTTCATTTTTCCCTCTAAAATTTGATGATGTAATCAAATATTTTATTATTTCCACTATTATTTTAATTTCCTTGGAGGCCCATCTTAGACCTCAAAATTCCCTTAATGACACCATTTTGGTGGTATTTCTAATCACATCCGTGTAACAACATTTTAGTATCAAAGAAGCTTGAAATATCTACACAACTAGAACAATAACAAATCTCCTCCAATACATAAATAAAATAAAGAAATACTAGAGCTACTTTGCCATTACGTCCACCTTTAAAGAGGGTCCTTCCTCCCTAACAGGGTGCAGGAAGAGATAGAAACTAAATGGAAATTAAACCAGACAACACATGTAACAACAACAATGTGATATCTTTGTATATTATGACCAAAATTACAAATCCAAAAGTAATATTGTTCTCTGCTAACCCCTGACCTCAAGGTTCGAGAGTTATATAATGGTTACATGTTTAGAAAAACGAGGAACGGATCAGTCATGATAATCTTACGATTCTCATGTTGATCAAAATAAGATACATATAGTTACAACCAATTCCTTAATAAAAATTCTAATTAGGAGAATATGGATTACAATCAAAACTGCCTAAAATATGTCATTCTAAAATATAATATGTAATGACTTCTACAACTGTCGTGGAAAGCGACATCTGTAGCGTAACAGCATTTGAGGATAAAATTAACATCTAAGTTGATGAGTATCTCAATACGACAATGTTTATTTTATATTTGAGTTTATAATAGCAGGTTTGTAACAACACCGTGATGTAACAACATCGTAGTGTAACAACTTACTGTAACAGCACACTTTCAACTGATTCTGTACGCCTCATTCTCTAGGTCCCTTAGGCTAGAAATAACATCTGGAAGGACAAAAAAGGACCAAAGAACTTCCTCCAACATTCATCCTAGTTAGCCACAAAAGGAAACAATACATCATAATAATTAACGAAACAGAAAGATAATGAAATATTCCAAAACAACACTGTTTAAGATAGAAAAAAAGGGAAAAACGCAAAGGTTAAGGGTCACAAAGTAAAAATGAGGGAAACAGATGTAGGAAATAAGTACAAAAATGGCACCCAACATCTCCCCCCCAGCTGAAGCACTTGCATGTCCTCATGCAAAATCTCATCTTCCTCGATAATATCTTCTGTGTAGGTCAGTGAAGTCATAGACGTTGGTTGTGTCTTCATTTGAAAACTTGTATCCTTGAGTAGCCATCAGCTATCATGTCCAAGACTCTTCTTTATACTTTCTTAGTTCATAACGAACCTGGTATTCCTCTATTGGTAGCCATATCAAAGGGAATTTAAATCTTAGTCCAGTCCAGGAAGCGCCAAGGGTATTTATTACCTGTGCATATGTTGGTACATGTGTAACAACTACTAAAAAATTATGAAATGCAAATAGGTATCCTTCCAATAGCTCAACACTAGTGGTTTCTATATGCTTGAGGCATCCAGTCAGCGCTCAACCCTTCATTTGTGAGAACTGATTAAGGCAAAAATCCACAATCCTTCTTTTGTAGGCAGCAACAGGTTCCCTTATCCCAGGAGTGCTCAAAATCTTCCTAATTTCCCACCTTAATTCAATGGCACGTCCTGGTTCTGTTCGGATCCAAATGTTACCTTTTCTTCATTAGCATCCTTAGATTTTGTGGACAGATGCCACTCAATCTGATTCCTCATAAATGACACGAAGGCTCGTAACTGCAAATCCCCCTTGTATGATAATATAGTTGCTACCAGCTACATGCTAGCATGCTCACAAATGATATTATGCAAAAATAACTCGCACAACAAGCTTTGTTCATCAAAATTAGAAGCAAGAAAGACATCTAAAAAGGTGTGGGTGGAAGAACCCATATAGGGCCTGTTCTTCATGATGAATTTTAACAGAAATAGATAATATCGTTCCCATAGGAAAATGGGGTAGGATGGGGAAGGTTGTCTACACCCCAACAAATTGAGGGCAAGCTCATGGAGCTTTTTCTTATCCACAGTCAGATCCTGAACCTGTTGTGTAACAAAAACAACTGTTCCTTCTGCTTCTTTACGGCTTCCTTCTGCTTCCATTCTTCCCAAACTTTCTTCAGTTCTTCCTTCATCCATTTCTCTTATAAAGCACTTGTTTCCTTCTGATGTTATTTCAGTGAGATTACCCCCTCCCAAAGGGATATTGCTTCTTGTTTCCATTTCTGCAATTCGGAAATCAACAAAAAATTTTCAGAAATCCATCCCGCGGTAGGACCCGGCATTCCTCTGCATTCAACATCAACAGTGGGTGTAACAACATCTCTTGGATGGGTCTACTCCACCTCTACTGTTGGTTATTGTGTAACAACAACGTCATCAGTGGGTTCTTGTGTATCAACCCCTTTATTTTCACTTAGGCTAGCCTCTGTGCCCACTACTGGTTCTTGTGTAACAGCAGTGGCCTCCACAGGTTCTTGTGTATCAGCTTCTAGGTCTATTACTATGGGAGGCTATGCTTTAACTATTGGTTCTTGTGTAATAGTAGTATCCTTAGCAGGTTCTTGTGGGAAATCCTCCCGAAGTTCCATTTGTGTCTCCATTGAACCAGTGTTTTCCTGACAAACCCTATACCCTACTGTTGTTAATTCCTGAGAACATGTTGCACATACGGATACTAAAATTTCCTTCCCCCCAGCTAATATCTTCTTTAATTGTTCATTTTATTTTCTTAAATTTTCAATTTTTGAAAGTAGAACATGAGTTTCATCCTTACCTGGCGAGGAGAGTTATTTTCCTTCTTCTTCTGATCCTTCTGATTCTTTTTGCTTCTCAACTGTGGGCAATGGTTTCATTGGCAAGCTAACTCTCACCCTATATTTTGGTCGTCTTTCTCCAATGGACTTGTTAGTGGGTTATTTTCCAATTCTGACTCTAATGGGCTAGGTCTGGACTTCAACTTCTACATGACTTTCTTCCGAAGACCCAGCATGTTTTCTCTGGCTTGTCCTAGGCCTCTTTCGTTTAAATTCTTCCCAGATCCTTCCTTACTGGCTTAGGGCGTCCAACACAATCAATTTGATAAGTCCATGGTTGGTCACACAGGCTTTAGGATGTGTTGTCGTCTTAACCCCCACAACCATATGCTTAATGTTTCCCAATAGGAAATATGGGAGGTTGATCTTTTGCTGGTGCCGAAGATGATTTAGTAAAGGGAAGTGATAATTGAATACGATTGTGGATCTTCCCTTGCAAGTAATGTACTTTATCAGACCCAGGGCAACATCTTCCCATGGTTGGGGGGGTGATAATCTATCAACCCCTCTTCCCTTCTTTTCCAGCCTTTCCTCTCCTTCAAGAAAACCTTCCTTCAAAGAAGGGTCATTAACTTTCCTGTCGAACCATCTTCATCCTTCAGCTAGAAATGTGGTTACTAGGGAAACCACTTCTTCTATTAATTCGATTTGCAAACCCTTGACTCGGATTTGGTGGTCGTTAAAATTCTTAGCAAATTCAATTTCAATTGCCTCATCCAAGCCTTCCAACCTATGAAAATATTCAAGCCACCCAGCATCCCTAAATACCTGATAAGCTTCCAGACAGTTCTGCAAATCTTCAATGGATTCCAACTCATTTCTTACTGATGCTCCTCCCATATTGATTTTATTATGAATCACTCCTTAAGCTTGACCAACCGTAATATCGCTGCACTGCTTGTTCTCTCCCAACACCCTGCTCTGCTTATTCGGGATTGAGAATTTTGGCCGAGGATACAAGACTTCAGCTAGGGGAGGTGATGAGAGGTGAAAATATTTTCAAATTACTAATTCATACTTCACACATTCCTACATTAATATCTAATTATGGAAAATGATGCGTTTTGAGTACAAATGTCGTTTCCAGCCAGATTTGGTCATAATTGGTTATCATGTTGTTTAATTTGATGCATGTAGGATTAATGACGGTTTCAAGACTATGGATTTCTTGCAATGATTACGATATTTATCCCCCCCAGCTTTAATGGTGATGGTCGCCCACGATCGTCACGAGAATGTAACAACTTGCCATTAATCATAAAATTATTAAATGATGATGTTACCTTTTAAAATGACAAACCTGAGACGATGTGAAGGAGGATTTTAACGTGATGGTGTAACTACTTCCAGTGATCGTGTTTGTCACGATTGATAGTTGTAATTATTGTTGCATGTCAGGATAGCGACGAGATAGGAAACATTGTTCATGGTTGTCAGTTGTTATTTGTTGCCACTGTGCTATTCTTCAGAAAACATGACAATTAGGAAAAATAGATACAGAAAAGAAACAAATGAGTAACATCATCTTGTAAAATAAGTCTGAAAGGAAAGATGATGTTTTGAAAAAGGGGGGCAAACTGGGTGTAACAGTCGCCACAAAAGTGTTTTTAAATTGTTACAAATTGTCTGACTGCGCCCCAAAAAGAGGTTTTCATAATCAGATTTTTATTGTTATTGTTATTATTATTATTACTATTTTTTTTTTTTTAAACAGGTGTAACAACCGCCACAATAGTGGTTTTCAGCTGTTACACTTATTGGAATTTCAAATTTCAGGTTGCACAGGGGAGCATTCCCCTACTGCTATAACATAAAGATCAGAGTCTGCGACAATGTTAAAAAATGATTCCTTCGAAACAGGTTGATGATATAACCTCAGATGGTGCCCATTAACTAGTAACAGTGTCTTAGCACTATCAATGGTAACCAATTATACAGCCCCATCATCAAATACCGTGTCTACTTCGTAAGGACCTAGCCATCTAGTGTAGATATTCCCTTTGAAATCCTTGAATCTTGAATCATACAAGAGAGCCCAATATCCTTTCTGAAATTTCTTCTTCTTAATGAACATGCCATGCCATCTAGCTCTTTGTTGCTAAATGATCTTTGTCTTCTGAATGGCAGCCAACCATTTCTCTTCCAACTCATTGAGCTGGTTCAATCTTTGTCTTTGCGCTGTGCTTAAATCCAGATTGACCTGTAATGTTGTTCTCAGTGTTTTTATTTTGAACTCTATGGGGAATAAAGGATTCTTACCATACATCAATTTGTATGGTGAGAAGACTATAGTATTCCTCCATGTTGTTCTATAAGCCCACAGTACCTCTAGAATTTTTTTGGACCAATTTCGTTGGTGGCTGGCTACTGTCTTTATTAAAATTCCCTCAATAACTTTGTTGGTGCTCTCCACTTGACCATTTTCTTATGGGTGATAAGGTGAAGTGATCTTGTGATGAATTTTTTACTTCTCAACCAGTTTTTGTATCAAATGAGATGTAAATTGAGGCCCTCCATCCATCACTATCTCCCTGGGTATCCCGAAGTGAACAAAAATATATTTGAACAGGAAGTCTGAAATAACCTGCTCTCTAGCTCTAGTTAGTGCCTTCGCTTCGACCCACTTTGTGACATAGTTAGTACAAACCAATATGTATGATCTTTGCTGTGATGAAGGATTAATCGGCCCTACAAAATCCAGGGCCCATTTCTCAAATGGCTCTATCACTATTGGAGGTTGTAATGACATCTCATCTAATTTCAGAGGCTGGCCTGTCCATTGGAAGCTATCACATCACTTCACATACTTCTTGGCATCCGGAGATTATATTTTCCGGTGATGCCACATTGAGAGTGCTTTATACCCGGTCCTTTTTGTCCAGCAAAAGTGCCCTCCATATGGCTCCTCATGAAAAAATTTAGAGATATCAAGAGCCTCATCACTCTTTTTCTCTAGAAGATAAATCGTGTGGGGTACTACGCAGCAAGATAGTTGGCTATATCTGCATACCATGGTGAGTGAGTAGATATGGAAAAAATATATTCATCTGGAAATGAATCCTTAGTAGGAGTGCAGTTATCACCTATAGTTAACCTAGAAATAAAATCAACAACCACATTATCAATTCTAGGTTTATCTAAAATAATGATATCAAATTCCTGTAACAACAATAACCATTGTGTAACTCTACCATTGGTAACAGGTTTATTCATTAAAAATCGAATTGCAGCATGGTTAGTGTGTACAAATACTTGATACTCGGTGATGTAGTGCCGAAATTTGTTGATAGCATGCATTACTACTAGGAATTCCTTCTCGGTCACTATGTAGTTGAGCTCAGCTGGAGTTAAATTCTTGTTGATGTAATAAACGACACAATGTTTCTTTTCCTCCAGCTGCTCCAAAACAACACTCATAGCTATGTTAGATGAAGTTGTAGCAATATGGAATGGTAGTCTCCAGTTTGGTCCTCGTAAAACAGGTGTTGGTGTTACATAGTTCTTTAATTTCAAAAAGGCTTGCTCAGACTTCCCTATCCACACAAATTCCACATCTTTCATGAGAAAAGAAAATAGAGGATATGCAATCTTTGAAATTTTTTCTATAAATCTCCTATAGTACCCTAGATGTCCCAGAAAGCTACGTACCTATTTTTGAGTTCAGGGAGTTAGGATTCTCAATATTACCTCAATTTTTGCAGGGTCTACCTTGATTCCATTTGCCGAAATGAAATATCCCAACACAATCCCCTCAGTCATCATCATGTGGCACTTCTCTATGATCAAAGCAACATTAGTTTGTAAACAACGTTCTAGCACCTTTTCCAAATTAACTAATGTTGTTTCAAAGGCATCCCCGTAGGGTGTAAAATAGTCATCCATGAATATTTCGAGACAATCATTCAAGAGATCCGAAAAGATACCCAATATTTCCCTTTGAAAAGTTGCTGGCGCATTGCAGAGGCAAAAAGGAAGGACTCTGTATGCAAAGGTACCCCATGGGCAGGTAAAGGTTGTCTTGTCTTGGTCTTCCAGGTAAATATGTATTTTATTATAGCCATTGAACTTGTCCAGGAATGAAAAAAAAAATTTCCTAGAGAGAGTATCCAAGACCTAGTCAATAAATGGTAAAGGGGAATGGTCCTTTAGGGTGGCCTTGTTAAGTTCTTTATAATCTACATAGACTCTTCACTTTCCATTATTTTTTGGAAAAATTATGAGCAGAGATACCCACTCACTGTCAGAAATGGGGTAGATGAAATTAGAATTAAGGAGTTTCTATAATTATTCTTTCACTATCTCCTTAAGTGCGGGATCCATTCAGCGTTGCGGTTGTCTAACTGGTTTGCAACCCTCTTTAAGGTAAATGCAGTGAATGCATAGGCCAGGATGAATTCCTTTCATATCAGTATAGTCCCATGCAAATGCCTTTTTATATTTCTGTAACAACTATATCAACGATCTATTTTTTTCAGTAGTCAAGTTAGGATTAATGTTTAAATATTTCCCTAGCTCAATTTCAACAGGACTGTTGTCAATATGTGAAGTGGTTTTCAAGTGTTCAATATTTACATCATCTACCTCATCTTCTTCCCCTAGATCTCTAATAGAGGAAAAAAAGAGTGAATTTCTAATAAAACCATTAATAATGTCATCCTCTGTTTCATCCTTAAAGTATTATGCTTTTCCAAGTGTGAGGAGAGGTAGGGAAAAATCAGATTCAGGTTCAAATTCGTCCCACCAGGGACTATTCAAATCCATATGCAGTTTCACTATGGGGTAAAGGTTTAGGTTTTTAGTGGCCTACCCATATGAGATCACCATAGATCCGGATCTACATCTGATATATGTGTCTACAGTGGCTAGCCATGATCTCCCCAAGATTAAAGGATGACCCCCAAGTTGGATTTAGTTTGTAAAATGAGAAAATCAGTCGGATAATTCCAAGAAGCTACAATGATCACCACATATTCTATCACTCCTTCAGGCTTGACACAGAACCTATTTGCTAATTCAAGCACTGTAGGTGTAGGTTTGAGTCCATGAAGTCCTAGGGAAATAAAAATATCCTTTGTCATTACATTTATGACTGCCCCTAAATCAATCAGAGTGTTAGTTATGGGATGGTCATCAATATGAACAGTCACTGTAGGATTCCCTGGGT
This sequence comes from Pinus albicaulis, assembly GCA_034641835.2. NCBI lineage: Eukaryota > Viridiplantae > Streptophyta > Pinopsida > Pinales > Pinaceae > Pinus > Pinus albicaulis. The sequence continues at coordinate 3,692,525 of CM076571.1, forward strand.
CATTATATTTTGTAACCAAAGGCTGACCAATAATTAGTTAGGACAATTTCCCCATAACATGGATAGTAGCAGGGTATTTCGGCTTCCTTCAAAGCTTTTTGACACACAAATATCTCACTGTTTTGGCATAAATAGGTACTTCCTTAAGAGCTTCTAATAGTGGAATCCACACATAAAAATTCTGTAATTCCTTGAGAAACTCAGATCCAGTTTGTGAGGCTGGCTCAGTTTCACTTAATTGTTGAGGGTATGGAGGATCATGAACCCTAACAGCTGAGTCTGTCACAGATGCACCAACCCTGCTTGGGTTGGATGATGTAGAAACAAAAGGCTTCCCCAAGCTGGCTGCTACAGGTGTAACAAGAGGTGTTGTATCAACTGTTACAAGTGTAGCAACTATTGTAGAATCCACTATATCCTTTCTAGGTGACTCACATTTTTCCTCGGTAATGATGGGAGTATGATCTTGTCTGGTTACTCTTCTCGATTGAATTTGAACCTCATTAATCCTAATAGGAGTGACAAGATAAGTCTGGAAAGTAACCGGGGCATCTATGCTTTGAGCTGCCTTATTATTCAGATTGGGGTTAGGTTGCACATGTAATTGGGGTCAGAAAAGAGGTGCAGGAGTTTGAAGAGGAGCCAATTGTAATTGTTGCCGCATTGGTAGTGCAGAGGGCATTGGAGCTTGGCAATTAGCTCTCCAATTCCGACTCCAAGGATAAGATTGCGATGGAGGATATTGCATTGGTGGAGGGGAAGGCCACTAGCTCCAAGGTGAAGGAAATTGTGTTGAGGAAGGAGTAGGATATGGCCATGGAAATTACTGACCATCATAAAAATTATTCCAAGGATTAAAAGAGGAAAAATCTGGAGTCATACCTCTAGGTCACGTCTGCCATGGTCTCTTTGATCTGATAAAGTAGGAAGACTAGACATCCTCGCTCCATTCCTTAAGCACTTCTTTCAGTCTGGGTAGTTCTGGGCATTGAACAGTGGAATGCGCCAACTCACAGATGTTTCACAAGATGGCACTATTCAGTCTGCATTCCCTTTCTAAATGTTTCATTTTGCATCTAGGATAGAATATTGTAAAATCTTTTTCAGCTTCTGCTTGCACTTTCTTAACTTGTATTGTGGTGATCTGGGCAGAGAGAGTATTGATGAGGTCGGTTTTAAAATCCTGAAATAGATTCCCGATCTCTGTGCTAGTTTCTCCCCCACTTGTGGACTTCTGATCCAAACTGAAGGGTCCTGAACTGAACATCTTCCCTTGACCGATCCTCTTGTGCTCTACAGACAGAGCTTCATGATTTCTTCAATTGATTCCTATGATATGTCTCATTTTCCCAACAGATTCAAATACTCCAGATAGTCATCTCTTATACCTCTTAGAAATATTGGTTTCAATATTTATGGGGCTAAGTAACCAAACTTAGACCTTTGTAAATTATAATGGAATCGTTCCATGTAGTCTTCCAATCTCTCCTCTTCCTTCTGTGTAATTTTAAAGATTTTTTCCTTCAAATCACCAGTTTGAAAATAATCCTGATACTTAAAGAGGAATGCCTCCTTCATGTCACTCTAGGTTCGGATCGTACCAGCACCCATTCTCATGAACCATCTTAATGCTGCTCCTTTCAGAGTAGCAGGAAACAAATTCAGCTTTTGGGCTTCTGAAGTGTAGTCATAACTCCTACACAACACGTCTAACTCGAACATAAAGGCATCCGGATCTTCAACATCCATCCCTTGAAAGGATGGTAGAGATGATAAAGGAATGTTCTTCATAAGAGGGATGGTAGAGATGATAAAGGAATGTTCTTCATAAGAGCTTCATCCTGTGTCTCCAATATCAGAAATTCAAAAGTAACAATACCATCTTTTTTAGTATTTTCGTCCCCCATGGCTAATCCTTCTTGATGGGATGAACTGACCTCAGAATATGCAGGGAATTGAAAAATAAAGAAAGGATCAGGTTGTTACAGGACTAGTTGTGTCACTGCACTACCCGCATCCAAATGATGATCAACTAAATGTTGTTCCTTAGTCCCCTCATGATCCTCACTGGTCTCCCCTTTGTTGGGTCGTGAATATGCCCACTTTTTAACACTTATTTCATCCATTTTTACTCTTCTTTATCATATCATTTATTATAATTTATCATATAAATCCATTTTATAATGATTTATGCTCTTATGGATGAATATTATTTATTCTCCTTTATTTTTGATAAATTGATGATTATTATGCATAATTTTATCAATGATGGTTTATTAATATATTTTGTAATATCACTCACCATTTTAGCCTCCAAGATATTGGTCAGACTGCAGACTTGATTTTCAAATCATCATGAAATATTCCAACTCAGAAATTCGCTGGAATAAGAAGTGACAGTTTTGCGGTTGAGATTCTGGGCAAATGAAGAAGAATTTGGAAAATCCGGAACATGGGTTTTGTCCAGAACAGACCCAATTAACTTTTTAGAAGAACGGATTGCCCAAATTCGGCATGTATTGAGAGAAACACATGGTTCTTTGAGCATGATTTTCTCAGATTTGTTGTTGCGGCCGTCCTCCAAATCTCAGCTGCAAAGCCAAATTCGCCTTGCTCTTGTTGAAATATTGTTGGAAATATATTTTTTGGTTGATCAAGTTGTTGGGAAAAATCCAATATTTTCATGGGAGATCATATTTGCTATTTAATTTCTCCTCCTTCTGATTATAAAAGGAGAACATGTATTGTGTATTAGAACAATGGATGATTATTGAATTCCCTTTGTAACACTGTAATTCCTTGACTCTTGTGAGCAAAAAACAACTGATGTAAAATCTATTCATGTTTTATTAATACAAAGAGGCATTCTCGTTCAATTTCCCAAGTTTTGCAGTAGCCCAGCGACGCTTTCACCGGCGGTTGAGGGCCGACCTTGGTGGAGCGATCCGCTGTTTGTATTTCTATTCCTTTAATTATTGTTGTGTGATAATCATGTTTGGTTTCATTATGATTTCAGAGTTAATTATTATTTAATTTCTTATTGGTATTGCTGTGTTATATTAACGAATCACGTTGCTATTTCTTTATGATTTAACAAGAATCTCAACACTGTATAATTTATCTTGTTAATACCTTAATGGAGCTTCGCTATTCTATTTCCATTATGGTTTCATTCCGCTTGATGTTCCATTTGATTGATATTCATTACAGATTGTTGTTCAATAGGATTGGTTATTCAATTCCTTTAATTTCAGTTTGCTGTCTATTTACATTGCTGTTCATTTCAGTTGATTAATCGCAAAGAGTTTGGTTTTGAGAGCTTTCCTAGTTTTCTTTCATTTGCAGCTTTTAGTTCAATTTCTATTTCCTTTTAATTTCTTTCAAGCAGGACTATCAACTGTAGAGAACATTGGTTATTGCTTCCTCATTCCCAGATTGATGATCTTGTTCCAGTTTGATTTCAATTGCATCAATTTATAGAAGATTGAGTTTGATTTCATTTCGATTGTTTTAAGATCACCAACTGTAGAGGACAGAGGTTACTTCTTCCAAGTCCCCAGATTGGTTATCTTGCATCGATTTCTAAGGGAAAGAGTTATTGCTACTGTATCCCTGATCGATGTCTTGCAGCTTGATTTAGTTAAGGTTTCAATTTATGTTATTGCAATTAGATTCTTTTACAAGCATTTGTTTATTCTTGAATTTAGAACGCTATACTACATCTCACACAACATTGCTCTTGGATGAATTGCAGCCTCAGACAAAGTACACTCTTGAAATAAAAAGTCGCTCGCAGATTGATAATTAATGTGAGATAAATAGGTGTTAAAAAGATACCTTTTATTACCTCCAACACCCTTGTCCTTCGATTTTCATATTTTTATCGATGGATTTCTTGCTATTTCGGATACGGACTCTTGATTTCGAGTGGATATGTTTTTTGAAGGGTGATAAGGTCTAGACACGAAGAGTATCGATACCCCCGGGCTTTGATATAGTAGCAACTTTCTATGGTCACATCTTGCTATTATCTCGGTATGGTAAGATTGTTCCTTTTCTTGCTTTTGGTCAGGATCTCGAAGAATGTCTTTCTTCCCAAATTTTCACTCTTCTTTTCCTTTTTACGACACTGTCTTTCTGTACTTAGTTAGAGTAGAGGGTGTTTTAGTTTCTCTGTTAATCTCTTACTTTTGCATAGACCCTATGTGTATCAATCCTTCTTGCAAATTAACTTCAATTTCTATAGTGATGAGCTTGTAGTATGTTAAGTGATGCGTGAGTTCTTACCTCTCGTCTTACCGCCAACAGCGCCTTAGCGGAAGGCACACCCAAAATTCACACTTCTAAGTGCCCCAACATGTAATGGTGAGCCCGCTCGAGTATGTTAAGCGATGCATGGATGCCCTCTCATAGTATTCTTGCCCACGAATTCTTTTAGGAGCACCCTATCATCAAAAAAAATTACGGTTGATTGGATTGTCTTTGCCATCGCCGACAATAGCACCAAATGTTGAACCATATTAATCATAATAAATGAATAAGATGGTCCCATAATTATCAATCAAGGGACATATTTTATTTCAATGACGGTTACGCGTAAATGTAGATACATCAAACCGAAGAAGAAAAATCAAATAAAGAGGAAATTATTGTTGAATCAATTGCGCGAAAATTAACACTCGTGCGAGGAATAAAAAAATTCTACAAGAATGTAACATGCCCAAATTAAATGGTACCTAGCGTGCCACAAAACAATTGCACCGATCCCATTTCTAATCACATCCGTGTAACAACATAATTATCAGAAAGCTGACAGAGATATACTTACAGTAGGTGCTTTTAACAACACACTCCACCAATATACGAAAGAAAATAAGATATATATCTGACTAATTTACAGTGGGTCCTGCTAAAGAGGAGGCCATACCACTGTGAGGGTGCGAGGAAGAGATGGAAACTAAATGGAAATTAAAACCGGACAACACATGTAACAATAGTATGTGATATGTTTGTATTATTATGACTTCAAAATTACGAGCCGAAAGTAATGCTACTATCCCTTAACCCCCAACTATAGTTGAAGTTATATAATGGTTACATGTTCAAAGAACGGATCGGTCACATGAGATCTTATGATTCTCATCATGATCAGAAATAATCTACATATAGTTACGACCAATTCCTTAATAAAAAATTCGGGTAGGAGAATATTGATTACAATCAAAAGCTGTCTAATTGTCATTCTAAGCTATAATATGTAATGACTCCTACACTCCCATCATGGAAAGAAACGACTGTGGCCGTAATAGAAATTTGGGATAGGTCGGCATCTTGGAAGTTGAGCGATATCTAATGAACGATAAATTTGTAACAACGGTTTGTAATAAGCAGTGCAATAACAACACCGTCATGTAATAACATCATAGTGTAACATCTCAATGTAACAACAAACTTTGAACTACTTTTGTACACCTCATATTCTATGTCTTCATATGCTAAGAATAGCATACGGAAAGAGCAACAAAAGGCAAAGAACTATCCAACATTCACCCAGGTTAACCACCAAAGACGATACATCATAATAATTAACTAAATGACAAGATAATGAAATAAGGCAAAACAACAGCATTTAAGATAGAAAATAAGGGGGAAAAAGGAAAAGGTAGTCCCAAGGTTTGAGGTCACAAGGTAAAAATGAGGAAAGCAGGATGTGGAAACAAAGTACAAAAATGGTACCCGACACTAGCAGTGATCATCTTCAAATTCCACTCTTCCCTACGTAAAAAAACCCGAGAAGGGCTTTGCATTCAACTTTTCCACCACCTACACCACCTCTTGATTATTTTAATACAATCATTAGACCTCCTATGCATATGAATACACAATCCCAAATGAAATATGAAGGCTAGAAGAATTGAAAGTGACTTTATAGGAAGGAGATTCCTCTGTAGAAACCTCTACGGTTACAACATAACTCAACATCAATTTTTTTCCACCCACGAGAGAAAAATATCGACCACCTTGAGCATCAACCAAACCATTTCTAAAATTGAGAAGGGACACACTCCTTAGAAAACAAATATATCGGATAATCATCCCACTCCACCAACAAAAGATTCGACACAAGGAAGAGCCTACACACACAACAATTTTATCGGTCGAAAGGATCGTCAGGCTATAAGGACCTATGCGAAGCAAAGAAAACAAAACTAGACACCTTCAATATGTGATATCCCACAAAGTCTGGCTCCGGGATGTAAGCATCCCTAACAATTCTAGCTCCACGAGGTAGAAACACAGGCCATGGCAACCCTCACCTCTTCTCTGTATATAATAGAAAGTAAAATGTGTATTAATTAGAAAGGAATTTTATATGGGGCGGAGGTGTCAGGTAAACTTGGCATACCTTTGATTAGTGAACTGAAGTTAATTAAATGAAAAACATGCAACATGAAGGTACAACTCAAGTGAGGTGGTAATTACGAGGAGTAAGGTGATGATCACAAGACGTGATGATTGTGAGTGAGAAAAATGGTTAGAAAAGGAAGTTCATGCAATAGCACTGCCAACGAAAGTGCTCCGAACCTTTACCACAAAAATGAGTATTAAGTACAATGCTTGAATCCATTTGTATAATCACTCATTCTGTAAACAACTAGAGAAGGACAAGCTAATGCTATCAAAGACTTCCTGGGGTGCTGCCTAGGCTGGCACTATTTGTGTTTACGAGTGCTACGGGAGATCTGAACTACTATAGGAGGCCGGAAGGAATGAAAAGAGAGAATTGAAGGAAAAAGGACCCAAATATTGTTTCCTCACCCTCATACACATGACAAATTTATCTTGAAACGAGTAAGTCGCTTTCTCCCTCTTTAATTTCCCTACATCACATGAAGTGTAAGCAGATGAAATTACCTTGTGAAAAACAATTGTGTGGTAGTTATATAGCAGAAGGAGGCAAGATAGGAACATAAAAAAGTTGTTTTTTAATAATTACTAATCCTTCTCCCCTACGAAAGACATTGTGTATCTCTGAACATGACACTTCCTGAGCCAAAATTAAGCACACCCAAAGTAACCCGAGAAGGCAGTAGGAGAAATGGGGGAGGGTTTCGGTGAAGAGAACCCCGGGGGGAACACAAAATAATTCATCAACATCACTCATGATAAACATTTTCTAAGAAATCGGTGGATAGGATTATTTGAATAGTTGAAAGGGTATGATGATGATATAACTAAAGAATTTTCCATGGCACTAAATCCTCGGGGGGAGAAAGATAGTGCCACTACTATTGTTGTAGTACTTTTGCTTCTCTTTAAATGTTGAACTCATAAGCATAGTCACTACCTTACCTTAGGAGTTCTATGGAGCAAGGAGGATAAATAAATGAGTGTTATATCGAGAAGAACTTCTTCATTTAGGCAGAGAAAATCTAGTAGAGAATAAAAATGGAGTGAGAGAGAGATCCCACCTTACCCACAGGATGTAGTGGACTATCAAGTCCTAAAATACATATCTTGTGAGATCATGAAGACATTGTATATTCCTATGATTTTATGTTGGCTCATGAGATAATATTGAAATCATAATTACCCATTACGAGATAATAATGAGCTAATGGAAAAATTCAATGTAATGGGGAAAAGAAATTGAATTATTTTAAACTGAGGTTTTCAATCATGAGAGAGAAGCTACGAAGAAAACACAAGGTGAAGGCAAACTACAAGAAAAAGACACAACTTGCTACTATGGCAAGTCTATCTATGGAAGCCATACGGTGTAGGAATCCATAAGACCTATGCCATTTTCCTCAAGGATGATTGGTTAGAGTTCCAAATTAAGACATTAGCATATTATGGATCCCCTTCCTTTCCAAGACTACGGGAAATTCATTGAATTTTTCAAAAGGGGAAAGTATTGAGGATAGAGATAAACTAGTTGAGTTTTGCATGCTGATATTTGATCCTCACAAGCACTTTGAATTTAGGACCCCAACTCAGCTGGAAGACATAAGAGTGAGTGGAATTAGCTCTTAGTTAACCCATGAGGATACAAGGGTTTAATAAGTTAAAAATGGTGATGACAAAAGAAGATAAGGATCCCTTATATATCAGGGCATTTATTGAGCCTATGGTTGTCATCGGCATACAATCTCTCTACGATCCTAAAGCTGGCACCCCAGGTACATAGAAACGACAAAAATCCATCCTGCATTTTTTAGGACACTTTTAGGATGGTGGGGATAGAAGGTTTAGCAGGCTTTCCAGAAGGATATGGCATGCCACTGCTGATAGTTTACAAATTAGAGAATATCACTCCCTTGAAAGACTAAGGAATTCCTTGGAGAAACACTATAAAAAATTAATCATGTGAAGGCTAAATATCGGGTGGATAGGACTCAAAACTAAGTCCTCCACTTCTTGTTTAATCTTCTGATAAGGAAGAATTAGGAAGAACTAAAGGGAATATAGAGGAAAAACATAGAGACAGTATGTTTCTATCACAAGAGAGCACACCATATGAGGTGCCTTGGGATTCAGAGAGGCCACCAAGGCCATGAATGATCTTCCTAAATACGTGGTTGAGTTTCTCGAGGAGAGTGAGCTACACCTTCAACGGGGGGTGATGATGGGTCCCATCAATAAATATATTTTTAAGTTCATTGTGCTATCCTCCATGTTGTAAAACTCTCCTTTTCTCACACTAATTCACACTTTTAGCCATAATATGATTAGTAGGAGGACACAAGGGGTGTTTTTCATATATTATGGCCCTAATGTGATTAATTTATGATACAATAAATATTTTTGGATGCATTTACTATCTTAGGGGAGCTTGATGGAAATAACCGAAGAGAGAAATGGGGGGTTTTCCACCTAATTAACTCTCTAACTCGGCTTGAGATCACAAAATCCTCACTCATATCTACAATTCACTAGAATCCGAAGGAATCCAAGTACATGTGAAGATAAAGAAGGACCAAATCCACAAATCTCGTGATCTTGGAGATCACTCCTATTTTCAAGGGAGCTCCCATTAGCTACCTTTTTGTATAAATAAACTAGGCCAAAGATGCTCATTGGGATTCAAATTTGTGTTGCAAATAGAAGTAACTGCAATGAGCCTAGGCTTAATTGCTATTCTTATTTTTCATATGATGTATGTGACCATAATTTTCTATTAATAGGAAGTTAACATTGGTACGTGCGGGATTTGTTTTTGAGGGATGAAACCCTTAGGTTTGAGCCCAACCCATGAGCTTTAGTCCCTTTTCTTTGTATTTATTTCTTGTTCTTGTTTCAAAGCATCACAATTCTTTCCTTTCTTTAGTAGATTTTATATCATGAAAAATTGTAATTTAAGACTTTCTATCACTCTCTTACTTAGAAAGAGTGATTGAAGTATAAAATAACAAATCAAAAATATTTGTTTATGATTTCTTGAAATTATTAAGTATTAGATTACAATATTTCTCCATGTTTTATCTCTTGCAACTTAGGAGTTAACATCTATGAAATTTAGGAATTAACAACATTCAGTTTGGAGAATGGAATTGTGTTGCGGTTAGAGTATAATTTAATCAAATTCAACTCATTTTCCATGATTATTTACTCTTTGCTTCAATAAAGGTATCATTTGATGCATGTATTTGGCTAGGCATGGGAACTATGTTGATTTGAAGGGGTGGGAACACCTTTCCACATCCACAGCACCTTTCCATATTCCTCTAGGCACCTCACCTTGCTTCCAAAATCTGTCTCTGAATTCACTATGTTAAGGTATGTAAGAAGGACACGAAATTGGGCATCAAATTTGGCGTAAAGATATACCTCCAAGAAGTCTTGGGCTCGGCTAAGGGTCTCCCATGACCTTCATTCACCTCATTACTTCATCCACCATCCTTTACCTTCAAGACACCATTTTATGCAAAAAAAGCTCTCGGACCACTCTCACAGCAGCAAGCGGGGCCTCACGTAGCAATACATGACCTCCTTGGTACACTTGTAGCATTATTTTCTTTCAACCAATGTTTCTCCATACTTTGACCACTAGCATAGTTAAGTTGAATAATGGCCCCCATGCCATGAATTGATGATTAGGGAAGACTCTAAGACCACTCCCAACCTCATCCTTTCTCCATTGCCCAGCTTCAGCCAGATAGAAAAAACGAGTTAAATTAGTATTTTCATAGTTATGTGAATCATTAGATTCCTCATTTTCGGGCAAGTGTGAGTAGACAAATGATGCATGCAAGTAGTTTATTGATTTTATTAAGTGCATAAGTAAAGTAGCATGATTTACTTATGCAAATGATTAACATTTTTTCCTTTCATGCAATTTAAATTAGAATTTACATTTAATGAATGGAATTTTTGCCTTTTGTAGATTAAAATAATGTTCATTTATGTTGTCATAAGAATTCTTCTTGTAATTGGTTGGGCAGTCTTTGAACACCTCGATCTGATTTCATGAATGAGGGTTACATGAGTAAGAACTAACCTTATGTGCATATAGCATTGTCACCTCTAAGTTTGTATGAACCCTAGTTTGATAATTTAAGTTCGAAGCCCCAGGGTTGAAGTCACATTTGGTGAAATACCAAGGCTCATCAAGAAGAAGAACAACTTCATGAACCACATCCATAGAAGATTTTCACTCTTACGAATTTGTTGAGGAAAGAAAACCTTCAAAAAATTACGGACTATATCCAATGGAGAGAAATACATTAGAACTTTGAGATTGAATAATTTGTGATATTCCTTTCTATAGATCCTTAGAAAACAAGAGGTAATCATCTAATAATAGAATATCTACATGACACGATAAAGGAAGATATGCTAAATGAACCAAAGAAATCCAAGGGCATTTTTTGATTTTATTGAAATTTTGTTTCAATAAAATATAAGACCATACTTCTCCTTCATTCATGATTACTGACATCACCATCAAAACAGTTAGTTTTCTCTTACTTAGGTATATATTAAAAGCTATATTCTAAAGTTGAGTATGAATGCATTTACATACATATTACGCATGGTTACATTATAAATACTCCTATACTTGAGAAGTAATTTATTTTTCTAAATTAGAGTAGGATAATAAATAAATGTTTCATATAGTAGTTAGTTTAGCTATACAATATAGTGCAACATCTTTCTCATTTGTTTTGTATAAGCGGGAATGTTAACAACAAAAAGCAACTGAGTTGAAAATGGGACATCTATGTTCTTATAACATATTTTGGGCCAGGTCTCTTTTATATATTGTTTGATGAAGATTGCGACTCATTCTTATTTCCAATAGCAACATGGTTTAACTGTTACTTTTATTTCCCACTTATTATTTATTTCTAATAGTTAGATTTGTTTCTAGTTTTCTTTTCAATAAAATGAAAATATAGTATTGTATTTTGAACCTTATGTGAATTGGAAATGATTGAATTGCAACATCATCTGGTACTTCATACCATTTGTCGAGGTACCATATTTGTAACTAGTATCGAAAATTTCAATTTTCATAATTTCGATACCCGATTCATTGATACCCAAAATTTTCAATTTCCGAAATTTGATTCTTAGCTCGGTACCAACATTTTTCATCTTCATGACTAAATTTGTTTCAGAACAAGCTAGATTCAAAGATATTGTTCGTTTGGGATGAGAAAATGCGGGAAGAATATTGGTACTCAAAGAAGAAAAGACATCTTCTTCAACATAATAGAACACTTAGGGAGTATTTGATGACATATTTCTTTTACCTTGTTAAAAATTATGCATCCATGCTTTATCTCATTTCTTATATGTTTTAAGGCTTGCTATTTCACACATATAATTGAATAAGCAATCATTTTTCTAAAGTTGAGTCGGAGTAATAATTCCAAACTATTACATAGCTGATATACCTTTGATACATTTTAGAATTTCATTTTTTACATATTCAAGTATATTTATGATAACCAATACGAAATAGTTGCTCAAAATATAAGTACCGAAGAATACTAAAGGGTTTAAAACAAAGTTAAGAGATCCACAATGGTACCAATGGAAACACAACTTGAATAATATAACTATAATACCAGGCATGATATTCAAGCCACTTTATTAAGACTTGAAGAAAGAGTTGATGAATTCTCTACTCATGGTGGGCAGCTGCTTCAAAAGAAAAAAACATATATGAAAGCTATGATTAGTAGGAATTTATGTGTCTTTTGGTTATTCTTTGAGTAGTCTCATCATCTCACCTAAAAAAATGTTTCATTCATGCTATGTACTTCAGGTACTATAATTACCTTATGTGTCTAAGGGTATATGAGTAATCTAAATACGGTCTGAAAAATTATCACCCTGTGCCTTTGAGAACTTTTGAAGCAGCTCCCGCATCTACCAATTGAAAAATCAATATCTATAATATAAACCTAAAATGGTAGGAAACATGGGACTAGAGCCTTCGGTGTAGAATAGGTTTAAGAGGTTAACCCGCGATGCTATGGATGCCTTCGTGGGTAGTGCGACTTTGTGATACCACTAGGCAAAACCATCGGGGTTATGGATGCTCGTAGGAAATAGAACCTGCACCGAAGAAGTGTCAGCAAACTAGACATTTTTTCATACTGTGATTACTCTATAGTGTTACAATCAAAAGGAAGAATGTGTCGATGAAGTGAAGGGAAAAATGAACTCCATAAATTTATTTTGCTAAAGAATAGCCTTGAGTAACCTTGAGTCCTTTGTCATTGGTTTTTCATATTATGCCTAAGATTTAATTATCTTAGAAGTGGGACCTATAATCATGAGAGAATTAATAAGAGCACAACTATAGAACATATGTGGTACGTTGACTATAATAATTTGGGATTTTTGTTAGTAATAACTAATTTTTCATTGGTTCATCATTTGCTGTGATCATAATAAGCCTCCTACTTTTCTCTCTATAAAGAAGGAGAACCCCTTAAATTTATAAAAATATTTCTTTTCTTGAGCATAAAAATGTTGAAGTTAACGAAATCATATGTAATGAGTGATTTGGAATTTATTTTATGCTTGGTGTTAGTTTAGCATCATTTTAATAAATCGAGATGACTTATTTTTTTGTTCAATATTCATCTCATTAGGACTACATTGTTTATTTTTCGAGTTCCTTTGTACTAGAGCCATCTCAACAACCTTCCCTCTCTTCTTTCGAGTATCTCACTTGTTTGCATGAGGACATGCAAAACCTCGGCGTGTGGGGGAGTGGTCGTTGGGACCTCTTCAACATCTTCAATTAATTTTCTTGACTTCCTTCAACATGTCAGTTGCCTTAATAAACTCCATCTCTTGCATATTCTCATCCTTACTCTGCCTCATCTTCAACTTCATACAACTTTCACTACATCCTATGGTACAAATCAAAATTTAAAGGGTATACTTGAGGTAAAATATGTTTGAACATTTTAATTCATTAAGGCAGGAAGCTTGATGATTAGCAACTTCTTATTTCATACATATTTACTTTTCTTAAACCACCATTAGAAAGCCCCCCCATTTCCAAATCCCATCGTACGCCAATGCAGGCCAAGACATAATAATGAAAAAGTATTATGGTACCTTAATTCTAAAGGTAAATATACTTAATGGACTCTTCATGTACATCACAAAGCATTCACAAAATCATCATTTTATTATGGTAGAGGATAGAAGTCATCGTTTCTCGAAAAGAACCACAAAGTGAATAATGGTCTTACAAAGTCCTCAACATTTCTGTCATCACCATCCTTCCTAGTCCATATTTTATTTTTCCTAAAGTTGTTCTACACTTGTTGTGAAACATATCTTTGTCTATGATGATATGAGAAAATTACTTTTAATCACTGCTTTCCAAAACAATGTCATAGGCGAGGATTTTGTTTGCATGAGGGCATGAAAAGTCTTGAGCACGGGGGAATATCTTTTGGGCTACGGAATATTTCATATCATTAATTATATATAAAGTTCCCATTCATGAGCCATATCCCTACATTTACATGGCCTTGTCACATATCCATTATACCATCAACTTCCCCTAAATGAACCCGAGTCTACCATGTGGTTATTTATGACGGATTTCTTATTTTTAATGATTTAAACATTTTTTGGCATGGTTTTATCGATCATGGGTTAATAATGTAGTTATGTGGACAAGGGCTCATGCTCGAACGCAAATATTTTAAATATGTGCCAACCAAACTAAACAAGCAACTCGATTACTAGTTTTTGCACGACACAAATGGAAAAAGTCAAGGTACTCAATATGTTTTTTTCTTTCTCAAAGAATGACAAATTAGGTTCCAAATGGGCCTAATATTTTGGTACATGCCTTGAATATGCAGACTCCCACATGTGGGATCTAGCACGATTTAAGCTAGAACCAAATAGGTAACAATTTTAAACCTGCTTGTGTTTTTTCCTCGATTTTCATGCATATGGTGGCGATATCAAGAATCCTAAGCCCGGGGTTTTGAAAAATATATCAATTTACTTAAATATCAAATAGTTTCCGAAATTCATACAATTTCAAGTTAAGAGTTGGTTCTTTGAAGCCAGTTTTTGTACAAAATTTCTGAAAACCCGAGTGGCAAAAGTATCTCGCCGAGACTACTTCATGCATGATTTTTGAGGCACGAATTCAATCATGAAATTAAAAGTGTTTTTGTTCATAATATTATGGAAAATTGAACTCCATATGAACAAATATCCAAAATACATCATGGTTATGAGAAGATATGGTTGGTTCTTTAACACAAATTTATATATAATTACAAAATCAGTTATGATATTTTTCCTCTAAAGTTGTAATTTGTTTTAAGGTTTGGGGATGTGTGGTTTTATCCATTTCTCCATGTTTTTTATGTATAAATAATATCTAAATAGATTTGAGGAAAGAAACTTGAACATGTAGATTACTTGCTAAAACATAAATTGTTCTTTCATTTTGGTAGGAAATTATAATGTACTAGTTTTATTAAATACTTATAATATAATAAATTCACTTTTATTCTTTAATTGTTGATGTGTTGTGAAATTTGATTTTTTGCGGTTAACTGTGACACGGGTGATGGCAAGGGCCACAGAATACGGCAAAGCTATACCAATTAAATTTGGTTAGAAATTTAGTATCGAATTTATGTAACTACCGAATTTTTGTATCTTTCATTTCAATTTTTTTGGATTTAGAACTATAACTTAATTTTTGTGGCTTTTGTTTAATCTATTATTTTTTCTTTCGAGTTCAAGAATGATTCCTAGTCTTGCATGTTAATTGATAGAAATAGGATTAGAATTGAAATCAATTGTGTCGGTATTATAGATTGGTGCGAAGGAAAGCTCGGTATATTAATTCTTGATTGGAACTTTTATAAGGTTAGTCTTATTCAAGTTAATAGTTGATTGAGTTCGGATTAGATTTTATTAAAATGACAACATAATAAAGGCAAGTTTGGATTAGAAGATTGAATGGTTTTCAATTAGGAATTAGAACAAATATAAGGGTTTGGTAGTTGAATTTGTATTAGGAAGATAATGGAATTAATTACGGTTGTTTGAGAGAAAGAGATTAGATTAAGTGGTGAATATTTTCAAAAGCAGTATTGCATTCCTAAATAGGTTTGTTAAGTCCACCTAGACTAGTGATATTTTCATCTCTAAGTTTACGAACCTCGGTTGACATTTTAAAGTTAGGGAAATCAATATATATACATACAAACCTAACAGTACACAATATTCCTACTCATAAATCTTGGATTTCTTTTGAAGAATTTAATCATTTGTCGGTGGACACCCGACTCCTAATCGACGAGGAGAAATGATTTGTGTTACATGATGAACTCTATTATGCACATATGTATTGGTGTACTTCTGTGTCATCTCCAACGTATGAGAACCTT
The DNA here is from genome assembly GCA_034641835.2 of Pinus albicaulis. Taxonomy (NCBI): domain Eukaryota; kingdom Viridiplantae; phylum Streptophyta; class Pinopsida; order Pinales; family Pinaceae; genus Pinus; species Pinus albicaulis. The sequence goes on from CM076571.1 coordinate 3,708,427, forward strand.
TCGGCCAGTCTGGGTGGATATTGTTGATCACCACCTATTCCACACAGACCTCGATCGATTTCATAATTTTCCTTGATTATAACATAATTACTATTTTTAATAATTTTCGGAATCACGAAATTCTAAAGTTGTTTGACCCCATAAATGGTGTTTTCATGAGGTCAAATCCATGATGCAAATATTGTAGTACTCGGATAAACACTAACGCGAGGTATCATATGTGCCAAACAAAAGATCATATGACCAAGTTATGTTCCTAGGAAGTTGGTTGCCCAACTATGCTTGCGCAGGGCCTAAACTCTTGCATTGTTCAATCTCTCCCGAGTTAGCGTTTTAGTACATTTAGGGTTTCACTGACAAATGACAAAAAGGCCCTCCCGGACTCATTGTAACACATTTCGGAAGCATGTAGTCGCCACATACCTTCTTAGAGATAAGCTACCATGGCAGAAATAAGGTTATTTCATTATGCATGTAAGCATCTTTGAGTTCTTTGATTTTAATGAAATGGAGATTTATTTATGCTACATGTATGTGTTTATGTTTGCTATCTGTATTTTGTTTCTTTGTTACATAAGTCTAGAAATAGTGGTATCTCATGAAGTTTGTTCTTTCTCTATTTTTATGTATATCACAACAGGTGAGTATAAGGAGTTGAGGCTCGGCCGGTGATGGAAAACTTTGCCGAGGATCATGGCCCGGAATTCCACGGATCACATCTTCATCTAAACGGTGACTCAGAGGTTCCACTCCTTTGGGTACAATTCAATTTTAACATTCCCATATTTTAAGGCCATATAGATAAGAAGACACCATAGATAGATGGATAAATCTATTGGAAGGATATTTTTTGGTTCATTATTTTTTCCTATGGGAAAATGTGCCCTTTCACTCTCAAAGCCTCTGATGTCAAGGATTGATGGAAGCTACTTTGAATAGATGTATGAGATATAAACCTCATTGTTCCGGCCGCACCCTTAGAATTCTTTTCGATATGCCATCCAAGGTATTATTACCCTATATGGAGCTATGAAACAAGTACATACAATAGATGATGTTGTGGTAGCAGAGGGATCGAAATGTGCATGTGATGGGTAGATGCTGTTCATACCCTGCACACAAGGTATCAAAGACTTTGAGAAACATTTGGTGCTCAAGTACCACGATTTTTTGCTAAATACATCGAGGAGGAAATGGTGTTCTAGCAGTTTCCTCGGCAGTGCAACATACCAATATGCTTCCAAGTTTGAGCAAAAATTCAAGAAGAAGAATCGACACTTTCGAGTTGCGAACCCAAAGAAAGGTTTTAAGCCATAAATAGGGAAGATTTAGGCCACAACTCCCAGGGACAACTCCTTGAAGCCACGATCCAAGAATAATGGGAAGGTGAAGAAAAGACAACGACAAGTGGTGCGAGTTCCATAAAACTCAAATAATAACACGGACGAATGTTAGAAAATAGGGACTGGTGATTGAGCTAAAAGCTCAAAGATGAATGCATGATATGATTCTTAATCAAAACTCGTGAGGAAATGACAAAGGGACGGTAGATAATTTATGATGAACCCACTACAATGGTAACCACCACCCGAGCTCCAAAGGTGGAACACGAGGATCTAGAGGAGGGGGAGCATCTCTTCCACTCACAAATGTGGATAAAGGGGTTTTCAGTGCAATTCATAGATTGTTAGTGGGAACCATAAGATCTTCATCTCAGTTAAGGTCATTAAGATATTGAAGTTTCTAATGATGTTTCACCCATAACCATGCACCATTGGGTGGCTCCACCAAGGGCGGATATTTGTGTTAGTAATGTCACACACGGTAACAGTAAGCCCTTTGCAAAAGAGGTATTGTCTGATGTTTCCCTCTTAGGTCTATGATGTTTTATTAGGTTATTCATACCTATGGAAGTGCCATCTTGTATATGAATCTAGACCTTGTTGAGATTCTATCATATAATCTTGTTGAGATTTGTTTGTACTAATTTACATCACGGAATGATAGAAAATTCATCTGGAATTCATATGAATGGGTCTTGCTAATTTCTATCACGGAGTTCGTGTTGTTCTCTGCTTGGCCTTTAGGGTCCAAGTCACCAAGAAGCGAGTGAAGAGAATTTCTTGTTACCGAAGCCCAATAAAAAACATTTGTTGAGTTGGAGAAGCATTGCCTCTACACTAGTGCTCACATTACCAAACCACGGTAACCATTTGAAATTGAGACAAATTCCTCGACTATGTTGTTGGTGCAGTTCTTACCTAGCGGTGGATCCGGTGCATATCACGGTGGGGCAGTTTCAAATACGATCGGAAAATATCCCACCTATAGCCAAAGAGATGCATTCCATTGGCTAAAACTAACAATAATTGAAACATTACATTACGGGTAGGAAAATGTCATCCGCACATACGCAACGCCCCCTCTACAGTTCATACGAGACACAAGAGAAAGTTGCATAACGATGTATCGAAATAGTATTACATATACGCAACGATTCCATTTGAACATTAAGTACTAGGGTAGCACCAACACGTTGCATATTGCCTCCAAGAAAGCTAGGCATTGTGCTAACTCTTGTGGACATGAGACTTCGGGATGATAACATCTTTAAAGAGTGATCGAAAATTTGGCCACCACTTGAGATGCTCCTAGAAGGTAAGAAAGTTCCCATGGTACCTCTAGGATGCATTTTTATGCCACACAGGACACCTCTATGTTCCTTGGTGAGCGTGCCAAGATGATTTGGCAGCGGGAGAGTGCACTATGATCGAGTCACTAGACATTTTGGGGTAGAAAAAGACAATGTAAGTGTTTTTAAGAAGTATTTTTATCTAACCAACCTTCAACAATATATTTGGAAATACATAGTTCCTTTACTACCCATGCCTGTTGAAAAAACTACAATCAAGAAGAAAGTTTGTACACTCATATTCCTACTCCTATCTGACCTTGGTCATCTCCATTGATTACATGTTGGCTTCTTCTACCAAGCATGGGAAATGATTGTGTTACACCATTTATTGGTCATCTAACCTATTATCATTAAAATGGCTTAAGTACACCATGTAAGACCAATTTTGCCTAAGTAAAATTGCTTTCACTATGTGAAATAACTTAGTAAAACACCTTTATTAAGTTGTTTATGGTCTAACCAGAGAACCCCAAAAGAAATAATAAAAAAAATCTATATTTGTTTATATTTCCCGAGTCATATTTAACTTAAAACAAGGAAATCAATTAAATAAATCCTTATTTATTTGATTATTTCCTAGAGATACGTTATTTAAATCCTATTTAAATAATATTCCTAATTAAATTTGACTAAATCATTTATAAATAATTAAATAAATCATTATTTATTTAATTATATTCCCACCATTCCCTTAAAATATTAAATAAATCATTTATTTATTTATTATTTATAAATAAAAATTGTTAAGTCAAAATCCTTTTTCCCTCCAACAAATATAATAAAATATTCTAAAAAGGATGGTTCTAGAATTTTGATTAATAATATTTTATTCATGCACCAAATTCGTTAAACCTAATATCTTGTTATAAATAGAAGGGTTTTCCCCATTCATTAGTCACCTTTGATTGCATTAGATCACTTTGGATCTATACACTTGGTCATTTTCTCCATTTTTACCTTGTGAGCTCATTGAGTTCTATGTTTGTCTGCGGGTTTTCTACACCAACAAGAGAGAGTTCTAGATAAAATGCGAGGTGTCAAGAACCCATCGAATTGAGGAAGCAGACACCTTTCTTGTTTTCCTCTCGGTGCCCCTTTTTAATATAATATAAAAAATTCTTTTAAATACATTGTTCTTTCCTTCTATTGGATGGAACATATTTCATTTTCTTTGCTTAATGTCTTTTGTGTTAGATGCGGATTTGTGCGACTTGTTTACAGATCACCTAATTGCAGATTTAAAGATGCGCGGCGATAATCGATGTTAGGGCTATTTTTTATGTGTAGTGATATTTTCTCATGAAGATTCATACTAAAAATTGGCGACTCCACATGGGTTTCTTTTGCGACGCTGTTGTTTTATATATTCACTGCCCTTATCCGGCTATTTCGGACCCTAGGGTTTTCTTGAGTTTCTTGTTTTTCCTATTTTTATGGTGTTTTCACCTCTAAAACCCTCAAACACCAAAATTTTTGCTTAGTATTATTTTTGGCCTATTGCGCAAGTGACGGACATCGATCCTTGTTGAGACGACAATTTTTTAAAATACGCAGAGACACGGATGCGGTCGCACTTATCGGCTTAAAAGCTGCGACTGGACTGAGACGCATTTTACGTGACACAGAGCACAGGCAGCAGGTCGGGCACAAACCTTCGCACCTGCCCTTTTTCAGTGGTACACGGGGCCCACAATACCCAGGCCTGTCAGGGTTTTCCATACTCACATCTCACTTTGTTGAACTGTTTTACGATATGTTTTACTCGACTAGGTAGAACCTCACCCGTGGTCTTGTGACCCTACCTCACTTTTTGTGGAAGAGTTTTAGGCCCATTTGGGTAGTATGAATTTTCAGGTTTCGGCCTTCTTCTTTTCGGATCTAATACCTCATTTGAGATCCCTCTGAATCAATTCTTCTCCCTTTCAAATCACCTCATGTAGTTTTGTTTGGGTTTACCTCTAGGATTGCCTCCTTGTCCCCTTCTGCAACTTTAGCCCCAGTTTTCCCCTTTGTTACGACAACCTTGCCTCTCTGCCTCTTTCTTTGTTTTGCACCTTTTGATGATTTCTCTTTTAGATCCACCAGCCCCTCCAGAGCCTTAGATCTATTAGCTCTTTTGACGTGTTTTGATTAGATTTTTTCCCCCTTTTAGACTAGTTTTGAGGAACCGCCTTCTTGGGTTAGATCGATGCATTGTTAGGCTATTTAATTTTCTGTTATTTCGATCTTATTCTTTTATTCCTTTCTTGATTTATTTTTTCGATTCTGTGACACCTTTTTCATTACTCTCAAAACGTACGGGTTTAAAAATTAAAATTATGCATACTATGACCCTAAGTGAAGATGGTTAACACCGCACAGGAAAAAGACTTTAGATTAATTGACACTGTGCCTCTACTGCCCTTGTTTCGACATTGACCTCTCTTGATTTTTCACCTCCCACTGCCTTTGTCGATTTTCTTCTTCCCATCATCATTGCGCCTCTAAAGGCGTTTATCTGGAGACTTCTTGGCCTCCACCCTCGAGTTTTAAGTGCAAATTCGACTTCCTCCTCCCTCTTTTAGTCGTCGAGTTGGATTCGCCTCCCTGATGCACTCAAACTCATCTTACGATTCTTTGGGTTCTCCTTGTTACCTTCACCATGTCTCGTCCGGGGGCCTAACGCTAGCGGCAACCTGGCCTAATGTTGGAGCGTACTAGCGAAACCGCACGAGTTTCCCTCGAGCGCTCCCCTTACTCCCCTTCATGGCGAGGCCTCGGTCTCTTGATTTCAATCGGTTGATCAGCAGTCTATCGCCATGATGTTGGTTGGCACCTTTATGCCAGCAAGCTCCCCTCCAGGCATTCCCAAGTTCAAAGGCCTTCTTCGGAGAGGATCCCTCTCCAACCATATCCGATGTTCCCATGTGGTGTTCCTCCCATTCCATTGCGGTAATTCCACTCCGTCTTAGATTGTTCCAACGCACGCTTACGGACAAAGCTTCTCGTGGTATGTTGATCAACCCACGCCTCTCCTTACCACCTTTGCAACTCTTTTCCGGGATTTTTTATCTGCTTACGACTTCCCCTTCGTTATGACACGGTATCGAGCTTTTGACTTCTTTTCGAAGTCGATGCGCTAACGACCGCCCTGTCTAGATCATGTCTAGGAATGGCGAGAAGAAAGAGCTATGTCGATATCCCTGCCTTCGAAAGCGGGTGTCTACTTGGAGGCTGAGTTTCATAGATCTCTCTTTCTGTCGGGAAATATGTCGCATCACATTTCCTCAAACCGAAGAAAGCGCCCTCCAAATGGCATTAAAAATATGACACGATCTATGCTCGGACGGGTTGTGTTGATCTTTGTTCTACAGTCTCCCCGGACCGGTGATGCCCATGCCCGGGGAGCACCTCATGCACCATCGACGGTATCGTTGGAGCTGCTCTCTCATACATACGCCCAACCTCCCATGGGTTATGGTTTTCCTAGGGGGGGAAACGACACCTCCCACCGCCTCCCTCCGGCGACACGTCTCTAGGAAATACAGCATGCCCCCTCTTTTGACTCGCCTCTCTTTCCTGCCCCCGGTACTCCAACCCTTATTATGTCACGTGTCTGCGATTTGGTGCTCATTTGCTCCAACATCGACACCTCAGCCTCCCTTGCCTTCTCAGCCACCGCAACAACGGTCACCACCCCTCAGAGCGGTGGATGCACAGCAGGGATTTGTGGCTACCCAACCACCTAACGAATGGGTGGCCACTCACAGCCTTCCCCTTACGGTTCCTTCGATTACTAGATTATCATGATGAACTTTGATCAGCAACTACACATCGACGTAACCTTCAAACTCGGTCGTCGATGCCCGAGCCTCCGCTGCAGCATCGTCACACAAGGTCACCTTCTTCGAGGATCTCTGGTCTCTTTAAACATCCTAATACTCCCTTGCATGTATCCCTCGGCCCAAAGTTGAGGTTCATACCAAAGATTCCTGGGGGCCCATTACGTCGAAAATCTTTTACTTCACGGTCGAGCTACTCATTCGTATATGTATAGTGAGTAAGTTTTTCATATGGGTCTCCTGTTGCCATTTCAACAGAACTCCTCCGGTCGTGTCCCTTCTCAAAAAGAAGGCTCTGCTCTACCAAGATCTTGTAGATCAACAGAGATGACCAATTGATTATTTTTGATGCCGTCGTCGAACATCCTCCCCTTCTTGCTTGGTAACTTTCCAAATACATTTGTGTAGCTTGACTCAAAAATAGAAGAAAAAGAAGATATCAATGCCTTGAAATAAGCCATGGAAACCTCCAATACATTACATGAATGAACAATTCCTTGGATGCTACAATTTACAAAACCTCCTTTCTATATATAGGAGTCCATGGGGCCATAATGTAATCCTAGTGGGCCACAATGTAATCCTAGCCGACCTAACAATAATAATTTAAGGGCACGATAATAACAAAATGGGGGTTACAAGGGTTCAATAATAACAATAAGGGGGTTACACTAACAATAATAAGGGACTATACTAGTGATATAGGGACCTAACATGCCCCTCTCCTTCAAAAAAGTGTTGTCCTCAACGCCTGAGTAGCTCTGGGTGCTTCTGTATAAAATTCTCATCCTCCCATGTAGAATCTTCGGTGGGTAAGTTCTTCCACTTGATGAGATACTCTGAAATTGATCGATTCCGTAGTTGTCGAGTTCTTTTTTCCATGACTGCTTCAGGTTCCAATATGATTTTCCCTTCCCCATCAAGTTCTGGCAATACTGTTTGAACAGGAAGATTTTCACCTATAACCTTCTTTAAGCATGAAACATGGAAAACTGGATGTACTCGCGAAGAAGCAGGAAGCTCCAATTTGTATGCCATAGTACCGATCTTTTGCAACACCTTGTAAGGACCATAGTACTTTGGCGATAATTTATTATCCTTCTTTGCTTGCTTGAGGGACATTTGTTTGTATGGTTGTGGCCGTAAAAATACCCAATCTCCTACATCAAAACTTCTCTCGCTACGATGTTGATCTGCCTGTTGTTTCATTCGATTTTGTGCCAAATTCAGGTTATCCTTTAAGAGTTGGAGAATTTCTTGCTGATGCTCGATGTGATCTTCCACTGCTTGAACCTTCGAATTTTCCCTTAAAGATGATGTGATGGATGGTGGATGATATCCATAAAGTGCCATAAATGGGGTCATTTTTTGCTGCAGTATGGAAGGAAGTGTTATACCACCATTCAGCAAGAGGTAACCACTTGACCCATTGTGTTTGTTTATCAGATACAAAACAACGAAGATATCCTTCCAAACATTTATTTACTATCTCGGTTTGACCATCAGATTGAGGATGATAAGATGAGCTATGAGCTAATTGAGCACCCAAACAAGAAAATAAATCCGTCCAAAAATTTCCAGTAAAAATGGGATCTCTGTCGCTCACAATAACCCTTGGGCTTCCATGTAGCTTTTGAATTCTGTCCATAAATGTAGTAGCAATTGTACTTGCTTTAAATGGATGAGATAATGCACAAAAGTGTGCATGCTTGGTAAGTCTATCAACTACCACCATGATGACACTCTTTCCTTCAGACTTAGGTAAACCTGTGATAAAATCCATTGAAATCTCCTCCCAACGTTGACTTGGAATGGATAAAGGTTGTAGAAGTCCCGGGGTCTTAATTGTTTCCACTTTATTCTGCTGGCAAACCAAACATTCAGCCACAAACTTTTGAATGTCAGATTTAAGGCCATCCCAAAAAAAATCTTTCTTCACCCTGTGGTAAGTTTTTAAAAATCCTGAGTGTCCTCCTAAAGGAGAAGTGTGCAATTCCAGAAGAATCTTTTTGTTTTAGTTGGGAATTCTTACAAAGATATAAGCGATCTTTGTACCATAAGGAATCATTTTTCCAACTAAATGTATCAGATGTACTAGGATCTTGCTGCAATTTTTGAATGAGTGTCCATACATCTTTATCCTTCTTCCATTCATCTCTTGCTTTGGTTATCCAATCTGGTTGGATAATAGAAATGGCACAAAGCAATGCTTCCACCTCTTCATTCTTTCTTGAGAGTGCATCTGCAACAACATTAAGCTTTCCTTTTTGTAGATTATTTCAAAGTCATAACCCAACATCTTTGTGACCCATTTTTGCTGCTCTTTCGAAGATAGTCTTTGTTCCAAAAAGTGTTTAAGACTATCATGATCAATTTTTACCTTGAAGTGTCTTCCCATTAGGTAAGTTCTCCATTTCTTTAGTGCATGTAGTATTGCTAACATTTCCTTCTCATAAATGGGTTTCTGTAAATACTTTCCTTTGATTGGACGAATTTCAAAAGCAATGGGTCTTCCTTCCCGCATTAAAACAACACCAATTCCATTTCCTGAGGCATCACATTCCACAATAAAGGTTTTTGTGAAGTCTGGCGTAGCTAAGACCGGTGCTAGGCACATTACCTCTTTAAGATGTTCAAAGGCCTTAGTTGCTTCAGGAGTCCATGAAAATGCATCTTTCTTCAATAATTTTGTTAGAGGTGCTGCTATTCTCCCATAATTCTTAACAAACTTGCAATAATACCCTGTTAACCCGAGAAATCCTTGCAACTTCTTTATGGTTGTGGGGACTTTCCATTCCTTAATGGCTTTAATTTTGTTAGGGTCTACCTTAACACCCTCGTGAGATACAATATGACCTAGATATTCCACCTCTTGTACTCCAAAGAAACATTTGGATGTTTTTGCATATAATTGTTTCTCCTGCAATAGTTTGAGCACCCTGTCAACATGTTCAACATGATCCTTCCAAGACTTGTTGTAGATTAGTATATCATCAAAATACTAGCACAAATTTTCTAAGGAAGGGTTTGAAAATGGAATTCATCAACCCTTGAAATGTAGAAGGTGCATTGGTAAGGCCAAAAGGCATGACCAAAAATTCATAATGACCCTCATGATTTCGAAATGTTGTTTTTGGAATATCTTCAGTCTTCATTCTAATTTGATGATATCCTGAACGAAGATCCAACTTGGTAAAATAAATTGCTCCATGTAATTCATCCAATAATTCATCGATCACAGGAATGGGAAATTTGTCTTTAATGGTGAGCTTATTGAGCTCCCTATAATCTGGACACATTCGCCATGATCCATCCTTCTTGTGTACCAATACTACGGGAGCAAAGAAATAACTTTGACTAGGTTGAATTATACCCGCCTCTAACATTTCTGCAATCATACGTTCAATTTCGCTCTTTTGGAAGTAAGGATATCTATAAGGCCTGATGTTTGGAGGAACACTTCCTGGAATCAAATGAATAGCATGATCATGATCACAAATAGGTGGGAGTCCTTTGGGGGTTTCAAACACCTTGGAATGATTGTCCAAGACTTGTTGGAGATCTGCAGAAATAGATGATTTTGATGTTGGAACTTCTAGTGAGCATAATTGTGCATTTACACCTCGTTTTTCTTTCTTTAGAATCTTTTTCATGAAATTAGAGCTTATTATCTTTCTTGGCTTCCCTACAATACCCCGTAATTCGACTTCCTTTCCTTCTGAAAAAAATTTCAAGAAAAGTTCTTGAAAATTAAAAGCTACCGTCCCCAAAGATTGTAACCATTGTACTCCTAGTACAACATCAACACCTCCCATAGGAATGGAAAGCATTGGACTAGTCAATGCATATTCCCCCATGGTTAGCTTGATATTATGGCATTTTCCAGAGAAATTTATAGTTCCTCCATTTGCAACCATCACTTGACATTCTGGTGCTGGGTATAGGAAGCAATTTAATTCCTTGGCTACCTTACAATGAATAAAATTATGGGTGCTACCTGAATCAATCAACACTATTACCTTTTTCTTCTTGATATGTCCTTCTATCTTGAGAGTTTGAGGAGTGGTGATTCCTGCCAGTGCATTACACGATATGGTCGGACTCATTTCTTCCTCTTCTATGACTGGTTCCTGGTGTATATCCTCTTCTTGTTCATTTTCTTCTTCCTCTTCAAAATCTATATAAAATAATTTATTCTCAGCACACTTATGACCTTTAGTGTGTTTGCTATCACAACTGTAGCAAAGCCCTTTGCTCTTTTTTCTTCCAATTGTTGTGGTGTCAACCTTGTAGGTTGTGGAAATCTAGGCGTAGCAACACTTCCTTCTTTATAGAAGTAAGTGGTAGGCTTCCTTGTCGCCATAATTTTACATTCAATTTTTCTTGCCAACCTGAATGCCTTCTCCAATGAATCTGGTTCCAAAACACGAACTTCATGTTGTATGTTATCCTTTAAAGTGCCTATGAAGAGATCAATCCTGTGTTCCTCTGGAATATCAGTTACCCTTATATTCAATTTTTGGAAGTCCTAAATGTGCTCCCCCACTAAGCCCTTTTGTTTGAGATTTATCAATTGGCTAAAGAAGGTGTTGCTCTTTGTATCCTCATAATGTGCTATCATTTCCTCCATAAAAATTGACCAAGTGACAATTTTTTTATGGGAGCAAAGCCAACGATACCATACAAATGTATTTTGTTCTAAATGTAAAGTTGCAATGTGTACCTTTTGTGTGTTTTGCACCTTATGGAGATCAAAATATTGCTCCATCTGTAGTATCCATGTTACAGGATCCTTTCCATCAAACTTCCTCATATCCATTTTTGGAATATGGTGGTTATTCCCTCCAACAGTAGAGTTTATGAAGTCACGATTAAAATTTATTTTGTTCTCATCATGAGTTTCCTCTACTATCTTTTCACCATTAGGAAACATTTCTTGTATCAACCTTGCCAAACCTTCGATGTCTACTTTTAGATCCTTCTTCATGTTTTCATGTTGTCTTTCATTTTTTCATCGATCTTAGCTTCCATGTCATCCATCTTAGCTTCCATGCCCACTTCCATGCCATCCATCTTAGCTTCCAAACCATTCATCTTAGCTTCCATGCCTTTCTTCAAACCGTCCATCTTAGTTTCCACACCTTTCTTCAAAACTTCCATTTCATTTTTTGTTGTTTCCACGCCTTTCTTCAAAACTTCCATTTCATGTTGCCATTCTTCGTCTTCATGAGTCATAGTAGAGCCTTATAAAGGCTTAATGGGTGTTGAATTATTTTTTGGAGCCATTATTTAGAACCCAATACTGATATATATTCTACAATATTCCCTTGGAATCAATTCAAACAAGAATTATGAAATTTGGAAAAAAATACACACCTTTTTCTTTCTTTTGAGGAACTCGATATTGAAATTGGATTATCTCTGTGATTGCGGCTCTTCAATATCTAAAATTTAGCACTGAAGTAGCCCTCTGAATTCTCTTTTGAATGCCACAGGTCTGACCTGATTTGGATTTCCCAAGGCAAAGTTATGTCCAATCTCCCGCAATGACCTAATTATGGACTGGTTCAGTAGAGCGAACTTGTATGACTTGCCACGTGTCATTGTTTCATCCTTTTCCTCTGAAATTGATAGCCAAAAAACTTCAGTCCATGTACTTGCGACCACTTTTTACAGCACTCCAATCCGATGCTCAGAGAGAGAGTTATTGAACTTTTCCCACGATCACCTCTTTCAGATGAAATTCGGGAGCCTGAAAAAACACTACCTTCCATAGATCATATCTCAAAAAATATTGCGAAAAAAGCTCTGAAATTTTTAGACAGGTTTCCTCAGGATTTCAGCTTCACACCCTAAACGTTTCAGATTCTGAACCTTCATAGAACAAGAGTTATAGCGCAAATTCCACGATGACCTGTTTAGGAGCCTGAAAAAAGACCTAACTTCCACAGATCATATCTCCAAAAATATTGCGAACCAAGATCTAAAATTTTTAGAAAATATTCCTCAGGATTTCGGCTTCGTACCCTAAATTTTTTAGCTTCTGAAATTTCGTAGAAAAAAATTTATAGCGAAAATTCCACGATGACCTGTTTGGAACAGCGAAACCCTAGAATCCAAAGCTCTGATACCAAATGTTGTGTAACCAGCTCCAAAAATAGAAGAAAAGAGATATCAATGCCTTAGAAATAAGCCACTTCGAGAGGGCAACCTCCAATACATTACATGAATGAACAATTCTTAGATGCTACAATTTACAAACCTCATTTCTATATATAGGAGTCCATGTGGCCATAATGTAATCCTAGTGGGCCACAATGTAATCCTAGCCAACCTAACAATAATAATTTAAGGGCACAATAATAAGAAAATGGAGGTTACAAGGGTACAATAATAACAATAAGGGGGTTACACTAATAACAATAAGGGACTATACTAGTAATATCAGGACCTAACAAAATCCTAGTCAAAATCCGGAACGCTCACATTTCTCGATGTATTATTGATGAGGGGGCATCCACCTGTGTGATGTCTGCTTCGGTTTGGAAACAACTTGGATCTCCTAAGCTGGCCCCTTCCACAATCACCCTTCGTGCATGGGATGACCATGCCTCCCAGCCCATTGGCCTATTCCGTAATTGTCCTATCACTTTTGCGGGCAAGACTTTTTGTGTTGACGTTGAAGTCATCGACGCCCCCCTTGATTATAACATTATTTTGGGGCGTAGCTACACCTATGCCATATCTGCTGTCCCATCTGCGGTCCATTGCAAGATGTTTTTCCCTCATAATGGAAATATCATCACCATTGAGCAGTTGACATATCATGAACCAAAGTCTCAGACCTCCCCTGAGTCGCCATCTCTTCTGTAGCCAATAAGAAAACCGTCGATTCTTTGACTAGTGTCTCTCCCAGTGTCTACAAAGACTCCACCTTGCTTGGAACCTTCCCTGGTCTTCCTCCTCCTCCTGTCTCTGATCCCAGCTTAGCGAATGTTTTCATGATGCAATCATCTCGGGCTGACCTTAAATAGCCCGCTTCGGCTAGTCAGCAACCTCAACCTCAACCTCGCTCGCCACAACCTGCTCCTAGCTCTTCGCTTCAGCCAGCAGGACCTCTTCCTTCTGGCCCTTCTCCTACAGCTGGTACCCATGAGCCCCTCTATCCTCCTAGGTCAGTTCCACCAGGTCTCCACCATCTTAGAGCCATCCCTCCTGGCCATTACCCCTTTGGTCAGATACCGTTCCTAGCTCCCCCACCAGGAGTGTACATGGTAATTTTCATGGCCACCCTCTCTCTTCCTAACCTAACCCTTGGGATTCTCGTCTGGTACCTTGATCCTCCAGCCGCAACCCTGCCTGGTCAACCCAAACCTTATCTTGCTTTGACCCCGGTTCAACCAGTCCCGATGAATTCTCCTGCTGCAACAGTGCCTCAGTCACCTCAACAGGAGCCCCCTCCTGTTGCGACCGCTTCGGGTAAGAAGGGCAAAGCTCGCAAGGGGGCATCAAAGGACAAGGCTTCCCCGACAAACCTTGCCCCGCCTCAGCTTCCAAAGCATACCATCCAGTGTGCTTTGTGTGATGTTGTCGGCACACCATGCATACCTGTCCTGAATTGCCTCATCTCAAGCCCATGGTTAATGTCGCGTTCCCTGCATCCACGGTCCTGGAAGCCTTTGTTCCTTCTGCGACTGTAGCCAAGAACCCTAAGACTATTCACACCAACCACCCCTATGATTTGTGTGATCTCCATGGCCATTACACCCACCTTTGTCCCCACCTTGAGGACTTCCACAACTCTCTAGCCGCAGTCTGCCAATTCGAGGCCAAGCGCAACGAGTCCACCTCTCCCCTATTTGCGCGTTTTGTTTCGGCAACACTACCAGACATGACTACTCCCATTGAAATTCCCCCTCCTGATGTCAAGATAACTGAGCCTTCATCCACCATTTTCTACCTATCATCATCCATGCGACCCTCGGGGAACATTCCCTCTGAATCCCCCCTGTTGTTTCGCTTGACCTTCCTTCAGCAATCACCCTAGGCTCAACATCGACAAATCCTTTATCTTCTTACTCTTCTGTCACCCCTTGTGGCGATGCGCATGTGAACCTCTCTTCTCATGATGATGAGTCAGGTAGCTTCGCCGCGTCAGGTGGTCTTTCTTCCACCAGTCACCCCATCTTCTATCACGATGATGACATTATGGAAGAAATCCCCACCCCTGACTTTATCTATTCCCCCTTACATCGAACCCATGTGTCCGCACCACATACACCTCATGGCCATTACATTGAAACCCCATGTTTGGGTAAGGGGGCACCCATATTTGAGAGACCAAGAGAAGCAATTCTCCACAACTCTCCTAGTGTATCTGGTCGTGCCGACTTTAGTACCATTATTCTTCCACATTTAGAAGAACCTCTAGAGTCCCATATCACTTCAGATGACTTTAGGGATGATACCCCTTATCGTTCCTTCATCTTACATCAGCAACCCAGTCTTTTAGACATTGTTGTTGACCAACCTATAGGTTTTCTAAGAGAGCATCAGTTCATTATCTCAAAATCCTTTGTTTGGGATAGTGGCACCAGGTATGCCAACCCAGAAACTTAAATTCCATTTGATTCATATATGCAATACTAAAAGAGATTGGTAATCTTCCATTTCCTTTCTCAAACTGCATAACCATAACGAAAACAAATGGCGCACCATATCATTAAAATGTGTTTAGATTCCCCTTTTTTCTACATACATTTTGGCATGACCACAACATGCTTGGGGGCACCTATGCCGCTCAACCATAAAAATCCTAGATCTCAGCCAACAACAGCACTGAAACCCTCTTTCTTTGACAAGTCGCACTTTTCAGGTCATTTCCTGGGACAGGTCGCAGTTGTCTGCCCAATACCTGCTACCCAGGTCGCAGAACAGACCCCAAAAAGTGCGACCTGGCCTGTTCATGAGCTCTACGTACCTTTTAGTTTTTAGTACCTTGATACTTCACCAGGACACATTTTGTCCACGAAGAGCCTATTCACCTCTCCTACAAATCGAATTTCTTCACTTACAATACTGGTACTTGGGGCACCACTTTGCCTCCTTACTTGTCTTTGTTCGTGTTGATTTTCGTCATAAGATACCCTATTGTACTCATGTTTTTATGGTCTCCCATTAGACCTTTACTGTGTGGCAGCACCATCGAGTCGCCCTTGTTTAGAGCATCCGAGTTGAGCCATCATCGCAGTCATGGAGTCTATCTCGAGTCCCTTTGTATCCTGCTATAGTCCTCCATCCTTCATTGCTTGGTGCCTCTCTTGTGTCGCACATTATGGCCTTCAATTCCATTGTCCCCTATCCCTCATGATATTGTGTCCGTCGCTACCAAGCCCTTCATGCCCTTTATGCTCTAACAAGGGAATTCGTCCATCCACTACTCAGTATCCCCCATTTCATCATCATCATTAGTGTCCATATGTTTGTCACTCTACTATTTTCTCTTGTGCTCTAGTTGGGGATCCCTCCTCACCTCACCTATGGCGGACCTCCTTCTGTCGACATCAACTCATTTACTCCAGAAGCCAGGTCTAGAGAGCAGTGTACCTTGGTTCGAGCTCCTTTCAGCATGATCATGATCCGTATACTC
The DNA here is from genome assembly GCA_034641835.2 of Pinus albicaulis. Taxonomy (NCBI): domain Eukaryota; kingdom Viridiplantae; phylum Streptophyta; class Pinopsida; order Pinales; family Pinaceae; genus Pinus; species Pinus albicaulis. Next base: position 3,724,592 of record CM076571.1, read on the forward strand.
GATGGTCCATTGATGCAGCAACAACTGTTGGTGCTTCTCGAGTGTGTGTGAGATGTCTTAACCCTCATGAGGGGGTGGCCCTGCAGGTAGCCCCCCACATGCCCGGATGACTTCTTCATTTTCAGCCTTGGATGCAGCTCCTTACATTTGCTGATGTCGGCCTCAACTGCTTGCATCGCTTTTGCGATTGGCATGTATCAGTCAGATTTTGCAAGCCCTTCCCCATGTATAGGGGGAATTTTGGTTGTATTTGTATCTCATGTACTACAATATTATTATATACGTCCTGGCTGTATGTGGGATTCATCATTCTATTTTTCTGGCTTGTATTTGTGCCAATGTGTACTTTATAGTTCGGTTCCTTGTTTACTGGACATACTATTCTTTTGTACTTTGTCTCGGTGGGCATAGGTATGCCTCCCCCGCCACCTTTAGCACAGGTACCACTTCATAAACTAAAGACTTGTTGCACCTGTAAGTCTCGTCTCCTCAGGGTCTAGTCCTTTAGCACATTAGACTACCTTACATTTCTCTCTCTGACTTCCCTCTTGATGTCTAGTGATTGAGTTCTTATAACGTACTTCGATCATACGATTTGCTCCTAACACTCGTACGCTGGGGGGAAATCTGTTACACCATTTATTGGTCATCTAACCTATTATCATTAGATAAACCCAAGTACACCATGTAAGACCAATTTTACCCTAAGTAAAATTGCTTTCACTATGTGAAATAACTTAGTAAAACACCTTTATTAAGTTGTTTATGGTCTAAACAGGAAACCCCAAAAAGGAAATAATAAACAAACCTATATTTGTTTATATTTCCTGGTCATATTTAACCCAAAACAAGGAAATCAATTAAATAAATCCTTATTTATTTGATTATTTCCTAGGAATAAGTTATTTAAATCCTATTTAAATAATATTTCTAGTTAAATTTGACTAAATCATTTATAAATAATTAAATAAATCATTATTTATTTAATTATATTCCCACCATTTCCTTAAAATAGTAAATAAATCATTTATTTATTTATTATTTATAAATAAAGGAATTGACCCAAGTCAAAAATCCTTTTCCCTCCAACAAATATAATAAAATATTCCTAAAGGATGGTTCTAGAATTTGATTAATAATATTTTATTCATGCACCAAGTTCTAGACCGCCCTAATATTTTGTTATAAATAGAAGGGTTTTCCCCATTCATTAGTCACCTTTGATTGCATTATATCACTTTGGATCTATACACTTGGTCACATTTTCTCCATTTTTACCTTGTGAGCTCCCATTGAGTTCTATGTTTGTCTGGGTTGTCTACACCAACAAGAGAGAGAGATTCTAGATCTGAAATTCTGAGGATTGTCAAGAACCCATCCCATTGAGGAGAACCGGAAAACACCTTTCTTGTTTTCCTCTCAGGTGCCCCTTTTTGATATAATATAAAAAATTCTTTCAAATACATTGTTCTTGCCTTGTCTATTGCATGCATGGAGCCATATTTCATTTTTACTGCTTAATGTCCTTTATGCTTAGATCTGGATTTGTGCAGCTTTATTTGGATTACCAAATTGCAGATTTAAAGATATTGGTAGCCATAATCGATGTTAGGGCTATTTGTTATGCGTAGCTAAAGTGATCTTTTTCTGACGAAAGATTCATACTAACAGAATGTTTTCATGTTCGTTGATAGGTTCTCTAAGATGACCATTCTAGTGGTCTGGAAGAAGAGCATCACATCAGAAGCCACTAAAAAATTATTCTTAGAACAATTATGGGTACACTTTGGGATCCCACAGTCCATTATCTCTTATCGAGACAACAGGTTCCTAAGTACATTTTTGTGAAGCCTTTGGTCATTGTTGAATACCAAGCTCACTAAGTCCACAACTTTCCACCCCTAAAGTGATGGCCAAACAAATTTCATGAACAAGATGATCGTGCACATCCTGTGCCTATACAACTCGAAGAATCCACTCACATGGGATTAAATCCTCCCCTATGTCAAGCACATCTACAACATAACTCTCCACAACTCAAATAGCAACAACCCATTTCAGGTGGGATTCAGATTCCAGCCATTATGTCCGATTGATGTTGCCACACCACTTGCGACTACCGAGGTAGATTCGTCTCATGTCCATTTTGAAGCTAATAGAATTAAAAAATTGATTGATCACATTCAACACATCTGCTAGTAGGTCCATGACATATTGGGAAAATCCAATCCTAGGTACAAACAATGTCATGACCAGCATCAGGTGTCACACAAGTTCCAGGTAGTAAAAACCGTTTGGTTACATTTACAAAAGGGGAACTTCGTTGGATCCCACCGCAAGTGTTATAGTCTATTTTCTCACATCCATTAAATAGGCCTCCTAATGGGATAAATCAACATTCTATTCCCCCTTGTCAACATCATTTCACAAATCCCTAAGTATGCCTCTTTCATTTCCTAGAATTTATGCCAGAAACTACATCATTTGAGCCAGTTTTAGGACCAATGCTTCCTGTCCTCCTTCTAGATAATTTTCACCTACAGGTTTCTCCATTGTGGCCTATGTTGATCACCTATAGGTTTTTCCCCTTTGCACGTGTGTTGGTTCTAGAAATTTGGGAAAAACATGTAAATTATGGAAGCTTCCTCTTCCAGAAGTTTCAAGAATTTGTTACAACAATTTACCTTAGATAAAACATTCAAATCCTATCCTATCCCTCTTTGGAGTTTCCATCCCTTATCCTTCGATCCCATTATCCCATAAAAGGTGGATTTAAAACCTTATATTGGTAATTGGATAAGAAATCCCAACTTACCCCACTCCTATATATATTTACAACTTTCCATATCCAAGAGGGTGGATTTTGGAAAGTGATTCTACCCTTATGTTTTTGTAGTGAGATGTATCATTCCATGCATTTAGGCTAATTGGAGGTACACATTGTGACAAGGAAAGGACAAGATAGATTGGAGGAGCTCTTCTACAATATCAACACCTATTTATGGTTGTAATATCCTTCCATTTATATTAATGCAAAGAGTTCTATGTTTTCCTATATGTGATGTCGTTATTTTGTGTATTTTCAATACTATGTTGATATATTGAATAAATTACTTATATGATACTACATAGACCTCATATTTTCTTGGCTTGTGTTATCTTATTGTGCAGGTTATAATTTTTGTAATCAGGGCTGGAATTGGATCCTTCAAGTCGAAGAAGGAGCGAAGCATGCGACAAATTCTAGGTAGGCTTCATTCCGTCATCTATTTATTTTAAGGAAAGCATTGGGTTCCTTGTCTCTCTATTTTTCTATGTTGGCTACCAAACCTAGGGGAGATAATTTTGTTTGCAATCGTAAATACCACATAAAAAATTGGTGACTCCACTGGGGAATGATGTATTCAATTAGTGGTTTTTCTTGTCCACTGTGTTTGATTACCTCTTTGATAGAACTTTTCTTCTTTGACCAGTCGAGAACAAACCTAGGAAGTGTTTTCCTTGAGTCTAATTTTCATTTTTTCTGTCGGAATCCTCCGTCCCTGGACCAATGATCCCCCAGTGCCTTTGACAGAGCATTGCACATCACTTGGGCCCACTTTGTACAAGCATTGAAAAGCACTGGTTCCTCTTATGCACTAGCGTTGGCCCGTATTTTTTGCACATAAATTTCCCTTGTTCCTGAGTGTCTCTTTGATTAGCCTACCTCCCACTGACCTTCCCTAAGTCTTGAATGTCTTGTGGTATCTATAAAGCCTCCATTTGGTTTGCATTTGTGTTTGATTACCTTTGGTAACAATTGGTTTTGATTTTTATTTATTCTTATAATTTGGTCACTTGCAATCTGATTTCATTTGGTCATTGATCACTTGGATGAATTGTTGTTCTAGTCCTCATTCTAAAAAGTGAATTTGAATCAGTGATTAAATATGTGCATCTTAGTTTTCTCCATTTCGAAAATTAAGTTTTTTGAAAAAAAATAAAAATCGTTTGGAATTTAGGGTTTTGTATGTGCATTGATATAGGAATACACACATTGAAAGGAAAATTGCATCTCACATCCTTTTTTCTGCATGTTATATGTTGCATACTGATTGTTTCTTCCCCTCCTTAGCTATATTTTCATTGAAAGAGAAATATTTTTATTTTCTCATGCTAGATTTGCATTTTAGGATATTCAAGTGACATTTGTGGTGAGCTTGAAACTGAAACTTAATCAAAGTTAAATAGTAAAATTTATTGAATCAACCTAAGGAGCATTTGTAACTTAATGAAACACATAGAGTTATAGGCTAGAGACGTGTTCGGGTGTCGTTAAATGTAGGATATGTCATTGTTTACTAACGTTGCATCCTGAGGGTGATATCCAATATACCTTGGGGTATATTGGATGGTGCTCCATGCATGAAAATTATATGGGAACACCCTCATCGAACATTTACACATTTGACAACATTACTACAAATTGCACTCCCACATACCATCCAGTATATTTTGGGAGTCCCCTATAGGTTTCTATCCTCGCCATAAGTAATCGAGTCAACCGCATTGTACATTATGATACACCGAACACAACATTTAGGGAGATTTATTGCCCGTACGTAAGTCCTTGGTTTGCCAAGGTGGTATATTGCAGTTCACAATTTCTTGGTAATCCATTTTTTTCTAGTTACCCTCTTTGATTTATTTTTGTTGTTAATTTCTATAATCAATTAATTAAACGTAAAACAACATCCTTACCATGGAACAACTCCTTAGTAGATGTTAGGTTGAGACTAACATAAACAGTTCTCGAGTCCACCAATCAAGGAAACCCCGCTAATGGGATTCCTGGTCCTTTCCCTTCTTTTGTAAATATCGGTGCTCCTTATATGGCAACATTTTCCCTTCTCGGATTTATCTTTGGTTTGCTAGTTTGGTTGTTTTCAACCCCTATGGTTCCGAATATAAAAACTCCTCCTCAACGAAGCTCTCCTCCACTTAAATAGTATCAACTTCAAGTTGATCCTAAAGTTGGAACTTTGCCTTATTCACATGTTGTTTCTTCATCCCTTTCTTCCTCCTTGCCTGGAAAAATTCTTGATTCTAGTAACCACTAAATTAAGAAGAGGAAGAAAAGGATGAATAAGAAGAAAAAAAATAAGCAGAAGGGAAACCAAGCAACCATTGCTACCCATTCAACTAGTATGGAGGAACCTTCCAATCAACCCCTCAAAGTTAAATTCCCTTGCAAGTTATGTAAGGGTGACCACCTTCTTAGAGATTGTCATAGTATTCCCAAGATATTAGAAGTATTGTCTACCGGCTCACATCGGCTTTTGTCATCAACCTCTAGAGATCATGTTTGTGATAACCATCACCTAGTGATAGTAAGATCCATGGGAAAAATGGTAACGTAAAATTTCCATGTAGGTTATGTGAAGGGAATCATCTTATTCACCTTTTTCATTATATGGACGAAGCCTCAAAATTGTTGGAAAACCTGATAGCTTCTCAGCCACAACTTCCAGCTGGTTTTCCAAATATTTCTCCAATCCTCCACTAGCTGATGAAGTGATTGATCAAAATATGTATCCAATCAATCCCACTCTCTCTAAACATGAATCCCATGAGTCTGTTCCCAATCAACCATTGGTTGAGAAAATGGTTGACTCGATTTCACCTTTAGTCAATTGTACCTTTCCTGAAGAGAGTGAAGTTCATACCACTCGGGTTCTTCTTATTTCTTTAGATTCTAATGATCTCGGGGGAAATCCTCTCATTCACGCGATACAGGGGGATACTCCTCCCATTCATATGGAATAAGGAATTAGTTCTCCTATTCACATGGTACAAGTGGGGAGTTCTTCCCATGAAACCCCCCACAAGTAGTATGGTCACTTCCTTTGATTGGAGTCGACTAGAAGGATATTGTCTTCCTCTTTATGTGCCCTTCCAGATCATAGTACAAAATTATAATGTGGTCATACCTAGCACAATCATAGATGAAGGAGAATTTTTTAGTATTCTATCCTCAACTACTTAGAAATATTTAGATTCTCCACAACATGTACCTATTACCCAGAATATGTTGGCTTTTAACAGAGGAATCATTCAACTGTTAGGGATCCTTCCTCTGTTTCCCATCACTTTAGAAGGAAAGACTGTCTATATCAATGTGATGGTAGTCTAAGGCCCTTCGAATTTTAATTTACTACTTGGGCATGACTATGTTTATGCCATGGATCTCGTCTCTTCACTCTTTTATGTGATGTGTTCTCCACATCAAGGAATAATTGTGACCATTGAACATATTTTGTTCGTTGGTCCTAATTTGACTCCCCATCAACCAACGTCCCTAAATGGTCCTTATATAAAAGTGGCATCTTCCCCACCACAAGTTAATTCTGTGGCAATGTCTTCCATTCCTGTGTCCACTGATGATCTAGTCGGTGATATAGTTCATAATGTACTGCGGGCAATGGCTCCTGACCTTTCCATTAGATACCTTGATATGTATCCATTCCAGGGCATTTTTCTCCTATGTAATGAGAACCTCTTGGAATCCATGGCCTTCTGCAGGTCATGAAAAGGGTTCTTGGAGCATAGTTCATTTTCTTATGTCAAGCTCATTAAAAAATGAAATAAGGTCCCATTAGGAGAGTTCTTTTACTATGTCAACCTCATTAAAATATGGAATAGGTCCCATGAGAATAGTTCTTTTACTGTGTCAATATCGTTAAAAAATGAAATAGATCCCCTTCCAATACAAATATTTTATTAGATCTCGTAAACTCCCAATCGAGTATTTCACTTGATCTCGTAAATGAACCTTCATTCCACCCACCTGTTAGGAACTAATAGTCTACTTAGGTGAATGAAATGAAGGTTGGGGGGGGGGGGAGGGGGGGAATGTACCTCTAATTGAGTCATTATGTTGGGGGCATGGAGAAAATGTGTCAAATTAGCTAGGTTTTCTAAATTTTATGAAAATAAAATAGATGTACAAAGTGTCAGTTGGTCAATTGGTCATGTAGTCAGTGTGTAGAGTCAATTTGAGTTTAAGTAGGGTCCACAACATGAGTTAGAATCCAAATTTTTATTTGTCTCGGGCTCACTTGATCATAATTATGTTTTAGCCACTTTTGTAAAATTTCGTAGTAGTTCCAGTTAGGAAGACAAAGGGTTTGTTGCGAAAGTTTCCGACACTTTCGTATCGGATATGTCACTTCATCCACTTGTTCTGGTATGAAAGTGTGTTGTTTTTTGTAATGGTACATTTTTTAAAAGTTGTGGGTCAGAGTCATGATAAATCATAATCATGTGTTAGTATTCACCTTCAACCTAAACTTTCACACCTTAAAATCTCATTCTTTCATCGTTTTCTTTTGATTTTGAGTTTGGTATTGCTGTCATAGGAAGGTCTATTGGTGTCAAAGGGAGGTATAGCTATCATTAGGTGAATTTTCAAGTGAAAGAAGGATTTTAATATGTGTTGCAGCCATGGCACAGAAGAAGCAATACAAAGGAGGCTCTATGTTAATCTATGAACCCACAGACATGAAGCTGTTAGAAGAAGACCCTATTTTCATCCAATAATTTGCTAACATGGGATGCCTGCATTTTTTCCCGAAGTTATAGGGTTTCCATAGTAATATTGCCAAGGATGTTTCCATCAATTTCACAAGAACGAAAACAAAGGGTGGCTTGTTGAATTTTGTAGTCTCCCCTGATACCATTTCACATGCTAAAAAGATTCCCAGGTCTTGTGAGATGTGGTCCAAAGTTCAGAAGTTCCATTCATTCAACAATGATGAATTTATCACGGATGAATACAAAGGAATTGACATGACTATTGGCATTGCTAGGGTTTTCCTCAAATATAAATTTTCCAAATTTTTAATGGTCATCCATAAGTATTTTACATGTGAAGGCAGGTTCAATATGGTTTACTAGTATGAGTTTAGATTGCTCTTAAATTTCACAAGTAAACAACCTTTGGACATTCCTTTTTATATTTATAGGAGTTTTTGGAAGATGGCTAACAAAGTCTAGGCTAAACCTAATGCTAGCAACACTTCTCTTTTCCATCATGGCCTCATAAAATTAATTGTTGTAGAAGAGCTGAATAAGTTAAACATAGATTGGCTTACCTTATTTTTATTGAGTGGTTATGACCTAGATGTTGCCACCCCTTCTAGAAAAAATCCAAAATCTCAGTCAATAACCCCTAGGGAAGAAAAGCAACCAGAAGTAGAACCTATATTGAAGACTTCCACAAGCAATATGAAAAGGATGAATAGAAAACAAAGTAAAGGGAAGGTTAAGTTAGATGATATTCTAGAAGCCATTAAACTTGAAGAAAGTCCAGTTTTACTCTGCAAGTGAAAAAGATAGAAACTCAAAAAAATAACAACAGGTCCAAGAAACTTTATTTTACACAAGAGGAACAAGGTTTTATCTTCAGGCCTTGAAATATTGTTAACAGATCAATGCAAAAAACATAATATATGCCAGAAGTGCCTTAGAAAAAGTAAAGCCAACAAAAGGAAGAAAAGGAAAAGAGCTTGTGTAAGAAAAAAACCAGACAGAAGTTTTACAAGAACAAGTGAGAGAATCTAGAAAAAAACTGATTGAATCTAAACTACTGTTTGAGGATTTGAAAGAGGATATGTCAAAGCAACTAGATTTCTAGGAAAAAGTTGGAGAAGAATCCAAAAAAATGGTGAAGGGGACTCTACCTTTACATAGGATGCTAAAGCATGTGTACAAAAGGAATAGTTGGCTACATGAAGACATAAACAAGTTTCAGAGAGAAGCCAAAGCATTAGAAACTCAAACTGAAATGATCAAAGTTGAACTCTCAAAAAGATATCTTAAACTCATAATTGAAGTAACATACACCCCTTGAGTATGGTAAAATCCTTACTTTTTTGCCTATACTATGACTTTTGTGCCTATACTATGCTAAACTAATAGTTTTAGAAATATGCATGGTTATACAAGCTATAAGGAGTGATAAGAAGGCATAATAAATCATAAAAAAATCCAAAACTTAGAAAATTGATAATTTCATAGCAACTCCCCATAGTTAAGCTGAAATTTGCTATGAAACTGTTGTAGCTTATCATTGAGAAAAATGAAAGTGAAAGTTTCAGCTAAGGGAGTTATAATGGCATGAGTTTAGATAAAATGCATAAGTGAAGACTTCAGAACTTGCAGAAAGATGAAAAAGGTGCCAGAGGAATTTTTTTTGTATCTTGCTACCACATTTTGTTACGAAACTGTCAAGCCACTTTTTCAGTGCTATAGTTTTTGATTTTTCACTAGAGACCAAGGAAATCAGATTGGTTATAGGTCACAGGGGTATCCACATCATCAGACAAAGAACTCCTATTTTTCAGGAAGACAAGTCAGCAAAGTCAACTATGTCAACATATCCACATGGCAAGAGCACATCAGCAAGTCCAGCACACTCAACATTTGATTAGATTCGATAAGTTTCAAAAACAGAATCTTTGAGGGCTCATAAATGTAAAGAATCCTATTTGTATTCAAATTGTGTCAAAACATAAAATCCCTAAGAAATATCATATGTTTTGTAATTCAAATAGGATTAGGTCTCTTAGCATGATGATCGAATCTAGCCCCAGGTGGCAAATTTTGTAATTAACGACAGATGAAGATCTCTCTCTATATATTTGTAGTTTTTTTACTCTGCAAGGGATGATCAATGATGTGAGAAAGACCACCTTTTATAAATTTGTATCTAGTTAATATACATTTGCAACAAACTCTATTTTTCTACCTGAGATTCATTTTTGGCTTTTATGTTATCTAATTATGCTTTTATGTTGTTATCAGTTTTGAGGGATTATTTGATTACTTGGAATTCAATGAAATATTGCTCCAAAGTCCTTCAATTTTTTGTGATTAATTGTAAATGTTCATTTCACGCCAGTTAATTCCAAAAATGCCTCCACTTCTACAAAACATATTTTTCTGTAATTAAATTTTCTTTTAACTGACTCCATGCCCAATGGGGGTGATTATAACACTTTCTTTCACCTGCAAAATAATGCAAAATTCATAGTTTTCCATATGCAATTGATTTTTATTTAGAACATTATACAATTTTCTTTGAGAGAGCCCTCTCATGCTAGAAGGTACAATTTCTAGCTATCGTGTGGTTTGAAATAGTTACTCTGTTTTGGAGGTTGGCCAACCTAGCCTGTCATATCTAGTAATAACATTTTGGTGCATCTGGAGGGAGGTTGAAAGTTATATCATCTTGGGTGTTTCTTTTCAAAGTGTCTGAACTCTTGAAGGTAGTAGGATATCAGACATTTTGAGGTTGTAGTTCTACCTTGGTGACTTCACTAACATCTTCAACTTAAAGTTGGCTCACAATAAAATTTACACGAGGAGCTATCCAGATCCAGATCCACCAAAGATAGTTGATCATCCAGAGAAAATTCTCAGATGGAATGGTATATCATCAAAACCAGGTACTCGATATCTCTTAAGATCTTCATATTTACCCTTTGTAGGTGCTCAAAGTATTGAGGACATACAATTTGATGAAAATTTTGAGCAAACACTTTTTAGATCTAAATAAGAAAATGAATTAACAAAAATTGTCCTAGATCTACAAAGATTAGGGGTAGACACCACATCTATTGTTTCCAAAGAATATAAATAAGGGTTTTGGGAAATTGTCACATCAGAATTATAATTAGAACATGAGCCTTTAGAAAAATTATAGGAACTTGATCCTTTTGAATTCCTGTTGAAAAGAAGAGCTCGTATCCCTTTACCTGAGTGGAGTTCTTTTATTTATGATTTGAAGGTTCATGTAACTCATTTTCCTACAATCACATCTTCTTTTACTACTACTTTTACTAGTTTGATAACTACTTCCCCTGTTGTAGTTTCTGCTAGTACATATAATGTTGTCACTTATACAACGATAGGAGTTCCTCATCCTCCTCCTCCTATAGGCCCTGCCAGATATGCTTCTCTTGTCTTGCCTGCTCAACCTCATGATCTGCCACAAGGATATTCTACTAGAATAAAAATCTTTAGAGGTGAGGAGGGAATCAATTCACAACAACATGTTAACCAATTTAATGATTTTGTAGACCTAGAGGAGGTGGATGATGAAGATGTTAAGATGAGATTGTTTGTATAGAGTTTTATTGGTGAAGTTAGAAAATGGTTTAAAGCTTTAACCCTAGGAAGTATTTAGAATTGTGATCAATTAGAAAACACATTCTTAAGGAAATGGGGAAGTAAGGTTAATCATGTTCAAGCATTGACTGAATATAAAAATTTGAGGAAAGAAAGTAATGAGTCAGTGCAATATTTTCAAAAAAGGTTCAATAAAGTTTATAGCTCCATTCCTGCTGATATTATACCTCCCCCATGGGCTGCCTAATTGCATTATGTTGAAGCTTTTGATTATGAGTTTTCCATTTTTCTAAGAGAGAGGGAATCTATCACTTTGGCTGACATGCCAAATGATTTTTTTAAGGTGGAAGTTAACATGGCTGCAACAAAAAGGTTAAATACTAGGAAAGGAAGAGTAAAGGAGGAAGATCAACCCTCTACATCTTTGGATGTAAAATTTGATTGCATGATGAAAACGATGGAAAAGATTATTGATAGACTAACACTTGGAAATAATCCTCATGTTTCATAACTAGAAACATAGATAAGAAACCCAAATTTTATAATACCTCAGATTCAACAAAGACCAAGAGAAGAAAGAAACCGGCCTGATCAGCAAGTTAGGCCCCCTTTCCAACAAAATTTAGTAGATGAAGAAGAAATGCAACCAGAAATTCAAGAAGACATCATACATTGTTTAGATGAGGATGAAACAAGGATTTTTTTAACTAAGGAAGAGCATGATGAATCTAGTAATGACATGTGTAATGATGAAACTGAAGAAGAAAAAAATCTGAATACCAGAAAGGATATCAACATGCCATTTTTGAGATGTAAAAACAATATAACTTGAGGAATAGGAATGTCCTTATAGTTGCCATAAGAATCAAGCTAAGAAAGCAGATGACACAAAGGCTGCTAAGCAGAATAAAGATGCTCTTGGCAAAGGAATTGAAAAGGCTCAACCAGTTTTTAGCCTACAAAATGAGTTTTCAAAAATAAAAATTGGTGTCCACTTTGCAGAAATAATAAAGGTCATAGAATACAAGAATCAAATTGTGAAAATTATTAACACTCACGCTGGGCCCTCTGATACTCTAAATATGCAAGAAGATCACCCTACTATATTTTTAGGACCAAGAGTAGAATATGAGAAAAATGAAGAAGTGCCACCATTCTATGTGAGTTTCAATATTCATGACATGAAATTACAGAATGTTATGTTAGATTCAGGGGCATCTCACAATCTAATGCCAAAATTCATCATGGAGATAATGGGATACAAGGATTTATTCTCATTTGATTGTATGAGAGTTCAATGTATAGGCTTAATCAAATATGTGGTTGTTGTTCTAACTCAGGTCCCTACTAAAACTGTATTGATGGACATAATTGTATCAGATATTCCGCCAAAATTCAGTATGTTGTTATCTAGATCATGGGCTACCAAAATCAAGGAAACCATGCAAATGGATATGTCATATGCCACTATCCAGGTTTTTGGTGAGCATAGAAGATTATATAGAGATTCTAGAATGGCATATATGGTCAAAAGCAAAGATAAACCTCAAAATTTCCAAGTTTATGCAATGGAAACATAGTTAGGACCATCTATACTTTTAATTGAAATCACTGGTGAAACATAAAATCAACATGCAGAGAAAAACCAACAAGTTGAAGAAATTGGAAAAGAAGGTTGGTGGTGTTATCATTCTATAATTTTAATATTGGAAAGAATGATCATAAAAGGACAACATCAAAACTGCTTTGGAGCCTAGGATCTAGCCCTCCTAGACTCAGAGAGGGACATCTCTTTTAGATTTAGCTTTGTTTTTATGATTTTGATATTAGGCTAGTTATACTGATTGTGGTGGTTGATTTTTTTATTGATAGTTTGGTTGGATTAGGAGATATGCTTAAACTAATTCCATTGGGCTATGGAGTCATAAAGTCTGGGTTGGTGCACCAAATTTTCAAGAGCATTTACAAGGCGAGATAACTACACTTACTGGTATTTAAAACATAATGAATTATGGAATGAAAGAAAGAGTGAATTTAGTAGTGGTTAAAAAGCAATTAAGTATTTCTTAACCATACTTCAAAAGAGAAACAATTATATTGTAAACACAACCAGAATTAAGGTGCTTTATGTAGGAAATATTATTCTTCAAATTTTTGTTTTACAATTAGAATTTGATGATGCACTGAAATAAATAACAATGTAAAACATTAAACACAACAAAGAAAATACATAACCAGATAAACATAGCTCAAGAATCTTGCAAAATGGTCTTTTATTATTGATTCTCCAGCGCCAAAAATACAATTCTCCAACAAAAATGTTTTACAATCTAGGTTCCAACCCCTGATACTGAAAATAAATGTAGTATTTAACTAACTCCTATAGTGATTTTCGTATCTACATGGGCAATTTGTTATTAATTACAATAATAATAAAAAATTGACTAGTGTGACCACGAAGTGGACATGATGGAATAATTGTGACATTTTCCCCTATTCTCCAGAAGGTCATTGATACTTGCTTTAATATGTTATTGTGCTGGAAGATTTTGATGATTTGATGCTGATATGTTGAGTTGATACGTTGATTTGCAGAATTGACTGATTTGCTGAGTTGGATGATTTGCTGGCTGTCACCCTTCTTGGTAATCACACATTTTTTCCCATTGTTGTTCATTTTGGATTTTGATCCTGATCATTTTTCTGTAAATCTCATCTGTCTTTGTGAATTTCATAAAAGTCGACCTTAACACAAAAATGGGTTGATCTCATGTTGTATGAATAAATCATTATCCATAGCTTCAAGGAAAGCTCTTCCAGTCATTGATTCTTTAATCCCTGCAAACTTGGTTGTGTCTTTGGCAATCACTTTTAGCTTCTTGACATAATCTTGTCTGGACATAAGCTTATCATTGATTACAAACAGTGATGGTAACCCTCTTTTGGTCGGTGGCTCGATTCTGTTAAAGAATCTAATGACACCAATTTCTAAGTTGTGACACTTTTCTTCTAACTGTGTGACCAAACTCTTTTTTTTGAGCACCTTCTTGACTTCTAGAATGGTTTTTGTTCTTTCCTCCACTCCTAGTACTTCCAACTCAAATCTATTCTTGGAATTAAAAAATGTGATAATATTGTTTGCTGTCTCAGGCATCCCTACAAGCTCCTTGTTTGCTTTTTCTATGGCATCACTTACCTGCCTAATCAGATCTTTCTGTTCAAATATGATTTGAATAGAAGGCCATATTTCATTCATAGAATCAACAATGCTTTTCTGAATAATCTCCTTTGCTTTGCCAATGATCTGACCAATGGAAGCTTCACTCTCTGCCTTTATCAATTTTTCAATCTTCTTTTGAGCTCCCTGTATTTCAATTTCATGTGCATTATCAGACCTTTTATTCAAATCCTTCAGGGTGTTGATTTCTACTTCTAAATTTTTTATCTCCTCTGATTGTATAGTAATATTTTCCATGGCTTTTCCCATATGTTCTGCACCACCTGATGTGCCTGTAGTTGTTGGTGTAGCTGTAGGGATGACTGCATTAGGAACAACATCTAATGGGATGACGGCCAATTCTGCTGCATTTTCCTTTTATTTAACCAATTTTCCCATCTTTGTCTCCATTTTCTTCAGCTGTGTTGACTGCTCCATTATCAACTTCATCATTTCTGCCTTTTGTGCTTCATTCTCCTCTATGTCTTCTATGAGAGGGTCTTCAATAGCTGAATTTTTAAGTTGTTTTCTAAGGGTTGCTATGTCAGTGTTATTATTCTTCGGGATCTCTTCTACCGCCTCTACATTTGTTGGGTCATGCCCAATCCTTACCACTAAGTCTTCCAGGGATTTGATTCTACTATCTTTTCTGAAGAATAAATCTTTTCCATTTTGAGTTGAGATTGATTGTTGGCTAGTGATACCTTCAATTTAGATAGGCTGATTCAAGTGCTTGTCAGTGTGGAGGAGATCATCTCTCTAGTCTGCTTGTGCATCTCAATCTTGTCTATTGGATGGATGTCCTTGACATTAAATTCAAAAGCAGTGTGCTTGAAATCTACAGGTGATTTAGGCTGGGAAATCTAGGCTACAAGGAAATCCATTTTCGTATTTCCTTTCTCTAAGTCAAAGGCTGATAAAAGCCTGCTTTGTGAACTATTGGTATGCTTCTAAAACTGGTTATAAGTGCTGGTTTTCAATATCTCATTCTTCCTTTTAATTTCCCAGAAAGTGTCATAGATGTTTTCCTCCTTTTCCCCAGTAGTAGCAGTAGATGTAGGTGTTTGTAGATTCTGCTGCCGAAATGGAATTGTGGTTGGAGATGTACAAAATATGGTTTGACCACTTGCTGGAGAAGAACTAGGAGAATCCCTGATGGTTATAACTGTTTGCTACTTTGTTTCTTTATTCTGATCTATGTCCATATGGATTCTTGCTCTTTTTCTATATTTCATTTTGAATTCTCTGCTACATGTATGAGTTTCCATAGCAGATCGATCATCACTTGGCCTCTTTCATGTTGTCTCTTTCTCTGGTTCTTTTCCTCTGTCTTCCTTGTTCTCTGTAGTCCGATTTTCTTGTGGAGTAGGGGTTTGTATGCTTGAGGTTGAAATCACCTGTTCTTTAGCCTCCTGCAATGTATTTTCTACCCATTCTTCTTGTTTCATAAACTGCTCAATTTCAGGCCTGTGGGTGTGAATATATGGAGTTGATTTATTCTCCACCCTTTTCTTGGAGATGATGCCCAATGGGTCATAATACCAAGTGAAGCTATGATTAAACTTCATCTCCCTCGACATTCTATTAGCCTCCTCTCCTATTGCTCTACTATTGCAAATGAAAGGACCAATTTGGGACTTGATCCTAGATTGAGATTTACTTTTGGCAGATACAAAGTGTACCTCATCTGCATTGATCATCTACCTGATGCACTCTAGGGAAAATATCCTCATGGGGAGGAACTTTGGCAGCTTGTAAGGGGCCAAATCACACCCATAAATTCCGATCTCTATGTAGTTTTGGTACAAGTACCAGTCTCTGGTTCTCACTTGATCTAATAATTGCATGATATTCTTAATCTCCTCATTAATCCTTGGTTCTACTGTACTGTTGAGTATGCTCATTGCTGGATGCACAAAGGCATCAAAAAATCTCTTGTAGGTGTAGTCCTTTTGTTCCTTCATTAGCATGGTTGTCCAAAATATTACTGATTGAGGTTGTGATTCTTCATTAATTTTCCTCATTGTGAACTTGAATCTGTTGGCTTGAAAATATACGAACATGTAAACCAAAACTGAAGTGTATTTAAACACTTCCTCTGTGTGAAATTTAACAAATTGATCGTGGATAGCATCAGCTAAGAATTGACTGAAGTTAAATATAATTGAGGGCTTGGTCTCGGATGAAAGAATAGACAGGAAACCTACCATTTCCTCATCTATCCACTGATCTTAATGATACCCTAACACATATGAAAGGATAGTGAAAATGTGTTGGATCCTATCAGGGAAAGTTGATGAGAGGTATGGAGGATTATTTTTTGGTAATGGAGTGTCTGTAGCCATGAATAACTCTAGTGTTTTGGCTCTTCTAGAAAAATCCAGTTTTTCGTATAGTTATCTGAGGGCCTAATAGGAAAATGGTATTGTTTCTTAAACAATAGGATCTTTCATCATTTTCATGATGGACTGGGCATTGATAGTAAAGAGGACTTCTCCTGGTGGGGCTACTACAACTCTCTGATTGATATCATAGCATGCATGACATGTCATAACAAACTCAGGGCAACTGTGGGTCTTTGGGAATATGTAATAGGGTAGTTTAGTCTCCCACAACCCTATATCATCGAATTCGTCGATCAACTTATCTTCTAGCCAACAATAGACATCAAATAAGTCAAATTCCGACTCTATCTCATGTATTTTGAAGTCTCTGTCAGCGAGAGCCACATGATCAAGGTCCACCTGAGGGTAAACCATTGGATTAAATGGCTGCTGCTCCTTCTTTAGAGGCATTACTGTCCACTGAAAATAAAATGAGTGTGAATGTACAGAAAGGGATTAAAATAAGAGGGGAATAAAGAAAGGGAGCTTATGCTGATCATAATGGGAAATGGGGAGAAAAAAGGGGATTGAAGAGGGACTTTGGTTGATCTGTTAGAGAATTGAAATATTCTCTGCACCTTTTTTGATCTATAGAACCTTAAAATTCGATCACATGTAACGATAAGAACATGAGAGAAGTGTAAACTTTGAAATAGGCAAGGGAGATTGATTTTGTAAGGTGACTGGGTTACCATTGACATGGCACAGACCCGTTGGGTAACGAACTAAGCCATTAAATGTTTAACGGGCTTCATGCGGGAGTGTAGGGGATTGGATGGAGGTGAGAGGAGTGGTTGTCATGGTGCAACAGTACTGGCGAGGATACAATGGTCAACGGTACGGTTTAGGAATAGTGGAAAACAACTTTTCGCAGGGGATCTCGAATGGTAAATGGTATGGAGTGGGGGGGGGGGTGTGAAAAGATGTGGGTGCGACATGTAGCAGGCAGGGCAGTTTGGAACACCGTCTATTTCGGAACCCCAGCCCCCCTTTAAGTTAACGTTCAGAGGATGAGGCGGGGGTGAAAAGGATCTTGGGCCGTCGGATGAGATGGAGGGAGGGTAGATGAGATGGGAGATGCTGAGAGGTTAAGCGATGATACGACATGAGTGGATGGTGGGGTTGGGTGAGTGTAAATGAAGAGAGGGGGTATATATTGAGACTTAGGATATAGAATATGACATAAAATATGTCACGATATCTTCAATAAAGCATTAATTCTTGAAACTTAGGCTAAAGTACCTTTACTTTTTTTTTTTTCCTTTTTTAACCATGAAATACATGAAGTCCTTAGGATTAACTTTGGAATATTTTTCGTGCTTTTTCCATATTTATTTTTCTTCTTTCACTTCTACCTACCCTTTCACTAATCTAACCTTTTTTTTTCTTTTGCAAGGTGCGTTTAGGCTTGCATACCCAATTCATTTTTTTTAAAACTCTAACCTAGTCTATCCTTATTCCTTCCATTGACTCAGATTAAACTGTTGAGTCAATTTTATTTCTACCTAACTACTAATATGCTAGGTTTAAACTGTTTGGAAAATCCTTATTTTCTAACCTATCAACATAAATTTAAAATTGTACTATCATGCTTAAACTGTATTATTGAACAAACTAAGCTAATCAGCAGTGTAATTTTGATTTGTAACACTTTCAGTATCATTATTTTTTGGGGTTTTTCTTTATTTTTATTTTCTTTTTCTTTTTCAATATACCCTCTTTTATTTTATTTTTTCATATATATATTTTTTTGGGGAATCATTTGAATATTGAAAATTATACTCAATATAAAATTCCAACTTATGAAATACTCAATCACCTTGAGATCCTATAATTTATAGGACTCTAACAGTGGCTCCAACTGGGGATGGCACTTCTCCAAGTGAAGTATCAAGAACCTAAGACCAGTAGCCTCGAATACTTCATTTTCTACAAAATCTTCATCTAATTTCTATTTTCTGTTTTATGACAACTCATCAAACCAGGCTTAGGGCCTTCTCCACGAGCTTCAACCTTTATTAATGAATTATTCAAATCATAAACTGTAAAACTGTGGTATTTACAATGATGAAAGACCAACCTGTATTCTTAAGAGAAATAATTTTTTAGCATCCTGCCATTGACATGACCTCCAGGTATCTCTGTTCCATCCAACTCTTTAAGGAAATATGCATTGTTTCCTCTAAAAGCATCGATGATGTATGGCCCTTTCCAAAGGTTGTCAAATTTTCCATGTTTAACTTTGTCTTCTCTTCTGGAATTCCATTTCAAAACTTTGTATCATAAATCAAAATCATCAACCTTTGTTCTTTTGTCAAAAAACCTTCTTGATATTTTCTTGAATCAATTGAGTTCTGTTATAAACTTCCTCTCTGGACTGATGCAACTGAATAATTTGATTGATTATTCTTTGTATATCATTTGGTTTATCTTGTATCTCTTGAATGATCTTCATGACTAGAACTCCTAAAGAGGAAGGAAAAACTGCATCCATGCCATAGACCAATTGGTATGGAGACATGCCAATTGATTTTTTGGTAGTAAGTTTATCAGCCCATAGTGCATTTAACAACTTGTTATGCCATGATTTTTTGTTATCTTCCAAGAGTTTTTTGATGATATTCACCAAAATGTTGTTTGAAGATTCAGCCAATCAATTACCCTGAGGGTAATAGGTTGTTGAATGTCCCAAATTTATATGGTACCTATGACAAAAATCAACCATTTTCTTGGACTTGAAGGCTGCAGCATTATCAAAGTTGAGTTTTTTAGGACAACAAAATCTAGAAAGGATATTGGTTTCAAGGAATATTATGATGACATAATCAATGGCATTTCTAGAAGGAGTGGCTTCTATCCATTTGGTAAAGTAGTCTGTAGCAGTAAGAATCCATTTATGCTGGGTAGAGGATGGGGGATGAATTTCTCCAATGATATCTAATCCCCATTGTGATAGTGTGTTTGGCACACAAATGTAACAAATCACACTTGCTTAAGAGGGGTGGTTTTTCCCTCTTAAGTTATTGGTCACAGGAAGAAAATAGATGGAGTCAAGCAAGTTAGTGGAACATGCTAAAACATAAACATACTAAATAGAGAAATAGCATGCATATTCAAACATAAAAACTAAAATAAAACTAAAACAAATAAAACAAAAGCTCTAAATATAGTCAAACAACTTCAATAATCCAAACGGTGACGCTTACATCCCCTGTTATTGAGTGCTGGTAGGAAATGAGGATGAAACTTTAACCCACTTGCCAAGGGGCCCTTGGAACTATGGAGCTCCAAGTCCCAACGCAAGGATGTCTTTACTTCCGAGCTGCCTTGGTGCAAAGTCTCCCTCTCTCTAACTATGGTGGACTGGAGTTGTTTGATGGCCCACAACTGAGTCCCCTCTATCTTAGCTCTGGATCACACACTGCTGGTATTTATTGGGGAAATTATGGCCATCATAACAATGTGTTCTCATATTTTTCATCTCTTGGTGGCCTTTTATAGGAGAATACAAATCCTCCTTCCCTCTCTTGGTACATTGTGGATGGTGACCCAACAGAGGAGGGTGATTCCATTGTGTGCCACATTTATTCCATTGTATGCTCCCTTGAGTTCCTAAGGAGGTTTGGGTGGCTGTCCTTAGGCAGCCTCAATTCTAGGATCAATGTCTTGGAGTGTGCCTTATGGTCCTGGAAAGTGACTTCCGCCACGCTCAGGACTGCACGGATTTTTGAGAAAAATCCACGCAAAGGAGATATTATCAAAGAATTAAGTGCACAAAGGCACATTTAACTTGTTCCTTCTGTGTGCAATTTGATTTTTCCTTTTAGACCTTAGATATTTTTAAATACTTCAGATTCTCTAATGTCTCTCAACCCTGTAAATCCTTCTGCCTGACGTTAAATAATGTCATATTTTCTTGTCCGATTTTCCAATGATAACAGTTTCCCCCTAATGTGTGAGGTCTAGGAAGAACTGTATAGCTGAAATACATTATAGTTTCTTTTCTGTGTACTATGTGGTGAGAGAGGGACACCTACATGTAGCTCACAGTTGGAGACACCCTGCACCAGGTCGAAGAGTGACCATGTCCTGTGGGATCCTTGCAAGTAATGGTAGAATAAAATATATACAAATTTTCTATGAGGCGAGCATGTCCCATGCTCATGATGCTTTGGCTAGTTAAAGAAACCTATTTGATAGATACATATTCTATCTGTGTCACTTGTATGGATGTGATATATTGGTTGATGACGATGACTGCTGACGCCCTCTAGGGCGTTTTTTCTTTGACGATAGGTGGAATGCAATACCCATATGCATGATATTGGTATGGCATATAAATACACATCGTACGCATAGGCGCTGGCCAAGACCTTCTCACATAATCATTTCTGAAAGAGACACTTACAAAGGCACGAGTCTTCGATGAATTTAATCAAAGTGCAATGGTTGTAAGGTACGATACCATCTTGATATAAAATCCTGTGTTGTAGTCGAATGTCAGGGGGATTGATGACATCTGTGGGCAATGATGTCTCCCACAGTTCCATCCGAGGATGCCCTTTTTGTGGAGAGGGGTGATCCAAGGTACCGCTTCCTTTTTAGAAAAGAGGTGTTGATGTCGACAAAAAGGAAGCCTAAATCAAACGAGGGGGTCACTGATATGGAGGATCGAGATCCTGGATGTGATGGGTTTAACATAGGCATGATTGTGAGGGGTAACTGAAAACTAATGATGGGGATTCAGTGGCCCAAGCTCGGAGTATAAAAAGACGCTTGGCAGTAGTCATAACTATTTTTGATGGGGAAATCCTTGGAGCCGGTAGGACTTCCAGGGTGGGTATAAACTGGTTGTGAATGTCATGGTGGCTTTTGCAAGAGGGTGTGATACTCTGATTAAGGGTGACCAGGGACTGCTACCATGGGAGAAAAAATGAATGGGTGGATGGGGGACATAGTGCATTTTTTGCAGTCTTTGTACACTTACCAAAAGAATAAAATAATGGGGTTTGGTTTGTAAAAAACACATACACGAGTGCCCTAAAACATGAAAGTGTTCGTTCATTGATGATGTGAGGAAGATGTTTTGCTGAGGGTGGGGGCCCCATTGGTTGATATCATGTGTGAGGTTGGTGAAGCAGATGAAAAAATGTCACAAATGTGTTATGCTAATGGAGGTATGGTGGGAAAAATCCGAAGCACGGTAGTGTGCTTTCAATCTGCTTGCACAACCTGGTCATCCGGGAAAGGAGTTTTATTTTGATATGGTAAAAATTGACCTGATGCATGGCGAGTGAATGTGAATGAGGTTCTTCCCAGACTACAGTAGTATGGCCATGGTGTCACTATTGTTGTGATGTATGGTCTATTTTGGGTGACGAGCGCCATGGAGGGGAGGCTTTACCGACCAATTGTTGGCCACCTATAAAATTTGTTATATCAAAAGGTGGCCAAAAAATTTTGGAGCCTTCAAGAAATAGTTTTATTGCAAAAATGTTATCTCTTGAAGCCTCTTGAAGACATCATGCCCTTGTTTTAATCTTCATTGCTGTTTCCATTTCAAAGTTCAAAATTTTTGTTGATTTCAAAGAGAAAAGACTGCTTCAAAATCACCATTGTTCCCTCTCCTCCACTTCAAAAATAACCTTCTTTTTTACCCCTTTCATTCCCATAGAATTCTTCTACTTTTCCATTTTTTCCATTTCCCCTTCATAAAATCCCCTTTACAAATTTTAAAACTCCTTTTTGAACTTTGCCGAAACCCCCAAAACCATTGAAAAACTTGGAAAATTTCATAAAAAATACATTTTTTACCACAGGCTTAAGCCCCTTTGGGCTAAGTCCTTATCACTTCCCCTCCATCAACCTTGGTGCTAGAACCAAGCAATAACCCCTTTCAGCACTAATCGCATCACAAAATCGCAGCGCACAAGTCCATTTGCCGTGTTAAAACCTCCAATGCGATTAAGCCTATGTTCACAACCCCCGATCATATTATTATTCCATATAACCTGTGGGCCCACATCCAGCGCTAAAAAATTGTAAATAAACCCCGCCCCCTGCCTTTCTACTCCATACGAATTTCACCAGGGACCAAGAGTTTAAGTCCCGAGGCGCCCATCGCATCGGAGTTCTTCCTTTGAGTGAATTTTTAATGTTTTTCCCCACCTCCGATTGCGATGGCCCGATCGCGCAATCACATCGGCCTTTCCTCAAATTGTACCATCGCGTCAGCCCACCTCTGATCGCTGATCCCCAATTATTTCCCCCATCATTGATCTGGCCCTCAGATCAACGGTCTGCATATAATCACGTCGGAGATTTTCGTTACACCCTCCCTCTTTCCTCTTCTGATCATGAGTCCTCCGATTGGATTTGGACCATCCACGTGTCCAAATCGGACAATCCCAGATCTTTCCCTCATGGTTTCATTGCCCTCTGCCTTTCACCAAGAGGTTTTAAACACAAATCTCCACCGTTGATCTCGTTGGGTGGATCTCATCTGACGGTTCATATTCATCCCGAAGCCCCAACTTCATTTTCTTCTTATTTTACCCTCACTAAAGGAAATTTCACCTATTTTCCTTTGTTTTTCTTCCCTTTTCTTTATAAAGTGACTCATTCACTTTATATGATTAACAAACTGATCCCCACTGTTGATCTATGCGCGATCCACGGCTCTGACATATTCTCTCCCTCTACTCTCCTTTCAACCTCCATAAACAGATCTACACCGTTGGATGATGCCATCCAATGGCTAGACTCTCTCCCCACACCCTCTGCAGCAGTTAAACCCACAAACGCAGGATTTCTTAATTCTTTTCGTATTTTGCAGGTTTGAATGGTTTGTTCTGTCATATTAAAAAGAAAGCCGAAGGCCGGGAATGACGATTCCCACGCCTTTGATTTATCAAAGGGAACCATCCACGGGGCTCTACTCCATGTCTCGTCATTGCTGCATGGGAATTGATGCCATATGAGCCCTGCGCGGCCTGCACATCAACAAAACACAGTGATATTTAAATCAAATTAAAAGAGTATCAGTGTCGAGGACAAAACACAACAGAGCAGAAGATTGAAGACAATTTGTGGGATTATGGCTAAGATTCATTATCAAAAGCCTAATCCTCCAAATTAAAACACAATTAAAGAAAATCATAAGTGTTAACAGGCAGAAATTCCTCCACCGCCTCAACAGAGGCGAATTGATTCCTCTCAGCTACCACAAAACCACCTGTGCCTCAAAGCATTCAAACAGAGGCCGAAGTTATTGATCAAAATAAGATATTTGCCTCAACACAGCCGAACAATTAATTCTGCCAAATGAGCTTAATGACAAAATATTAGAAAAGTTATTATTATATGACATAGAGCCTTAAAAGTCAACATAAGCTCCCACTGAGCTTAATCTTAAATGTAAATCAATTAATACAGTGAGAATATCTGTACGCTTCTCCATTGAGCCCCTCAAAGGCCGAGAAGTCATTAGTCTGTATTAATTTCCCTGGGAGATCTTTTATTAGATCTCACCTCCTCATTCTTCTATAAATACTTCTGTAGAAAATGAGAAAATGTTGGTTGCAGAACTTTGAAATATATTTGAGCTTGAAACTCTTTGTTTCGGGGAATAACTCCCTAGAGGTTTGTTGGGTTGAAACCTCCACAGACCAGGGCATGCAATTCGAGAAGGACTCACACAACCATATCAGTTCGCGAAAAACTAAGTAGAATAGATCGAGGAACTTACCCGTAGGTCCTATGTTTGTAGTAAATCCCGCGGGGTCCAAACCCCCAGCAACCCTTCTTCCTCCTTAACCTGAAAACCAAGAAGAAACAAACACGAAGAACTGGTTGTACAATATATATCTACCCTAAATGTTAGTGAAATCCACGTGAAACATTAAATAAACCATAATAAATGCTTAAATAACAATATTTTCACATATGCAAGAAGATTCTAACACGTGTATTTCAGGAACAATATGGTTCTTCTATATTATGAATAGCATGTACAGTAATAAAATGTGGAGAGATCACCTGACCCTTCCACGATCTTTGACGAGACCGTCATCCGGATCCGTCCCGCCCTTGCCTCGCTAAGATTCCTTCAGAACTTGTGCACACGAGATGACATATAGAGGGATGAACATCTCAAGGAAACAAAGGTTTCCTGTAAAAATCTGGGAAAAGTGCAGGAGGCACAGGAAATCAGACTTGGATTAGGGATTCCAACAGAGTATAATATCAGTAATTTCTCTCTCTTAGGCCATACACATGAGGGTCTTTTATACTCCCTCAAAGTAGTTTCAATCAGTTGGAAACAGTTGGCCACGCACTGGGGTGGTTGAACTACTGGAGTAACCATCAATCCAGCCCGAAAATAGGGAATTTTTATATATTTTTTAATGATTTTAATGGCATACGTGGAAAATTCTGTATGGAATCGCGTATACACGCAGAAAAAACTGGGAATAACCGTGTATGGGAATTTTAACACTGTTTTTTAGTGAATTTTGTCCAAGTCTATGGGAATGGGTGCCCAAGGCCATAAAAGCAATCATGAATCATAGAAGGTGAAAAATGATGCTATAACACTCCTACTTGTAAATAGTGTTCACTGGCTCTTGGAGCTCTGCTTGTGATAGATAAGTTAGTCTGGGAAGTGTAGATGATTTCTAAATTAAAGCATTGGACTTAAAGCTGTAACTGGTTTGAAGCATCAATACAAGCTGATTTATGGGATCCTGGTCTATGTCAACGCTGATGTTATTTCTTATTGTAAATTGTTATTTCATTTCTGTTTCCACTTTGTTCATATTCTCTTATAAAGAACAACATGCATAGAGTTAAGATTTACTGTATATCAGTACCCTTCTTTGACTGATAAGCTTTATCTAAATGTTTTCTTCCAATTGTGTTATTTAGGAATGATTTGATTCAATTTAAACAGTAGGAATGCTGGCGTTCCCTCGTCCTCTTGTCTTAGCTAATTTTTATTCTTGAAAGTTATTTTCATTTCATGTTAAGTAGAGATGAACTAAGGAAGATATGGTGCGCCCTGGTCCTTGTTTTATCCCAAAAGACTGTCTGAAAGTATCCGTTGGAATGTGTTAAAAGCTGGCTAGTTTCAAAGTACTTACCAGATCTTAGGCCATTCTTTGTTATCTTTGTGTTTGTCTTGAAAGTGACCAAGTAAAGCAGAGCTAGGAGAGGATTTGTGGTGAGCTCGGCCCGCTAGTCTCTTCTCCAACAGTTGCCTCCAAGTTTCCCTTTGTTTTTAAATGTTTTCTATTGAAAGTGTATCAAAGGCTGGCTAGTTTCGAAGTACTTACCAGATCCTAGTTTACTTTCATGTCTTTCTTAAGTGTATGTCAAAAGCTGGCTAGTTTCAAAGTACTTACCAGATCTTGGGCTGCTCTTTGTTCCTCATTTGTTTAAATTCCCCTTCTTGTTGTATCATTTCATTCCATAAGTCAAACTTTAAAGAGATCCTTAGACATAGATGACTTGCCCCATGGACCACTCTTGCCTCTTTCTGTTTCAATTAAACCCTATTATGACTCCATAGCCCAATGGACTAAAACTTTTAATTATCTATCTTTTTGGCCAAAGCTTGCTCTGATGGCTTGCAACTTCTCACTTTTGAAACTCTTTCCATTTAGGACTTTCCCTCAAACAATAATCATGCTCAACCATCCAAAAAAAAAACAAAACCCTCAGTCTTCATAACTAGCCTAATATCATACCCATAAAAACTCTAAAGATAAATCCAATCTTTGCACTTATTGGAGAGATCCCTCTTCGGATTTAGGAGGGCTAGATCCTAGAATCCCAAAGTGGTTGAAATGATGTTCCCCCTGCAGTCGGACTTTTTCCAATCTTGCTGATTACAGGGTGCTAACACCAACAAGGATGCTTATCATGTACAAGGTGAGGTGATGATAAACACGGCCGGGTGTCTGGAACCTATGGTTTATTTCTGATGGAGAAATGATGTCAGGATATGTAGAGTTTTTATGGGACTCTATCATGTTGGGGGTAGAATGATACCTGCTCTGAAACTTTAATTGAATGGAGCTATGGATGGTTTGCACAACGTCTGCAAAAAGAAATACCACAACTGAAAGCACATTCTTTATTCAAATATTATTTGAAAGACATGTCCTTAAAAAAGAAGATGAGAGAGGGCATACCTACTGGCGCTGTTTTTTTATTTGTTTTCTTCATGGGTGCGAATGTGTGGCACCGCCCTTGGGCGTTATGGATCGCTAATCACAGTGCTGCTTTCGGTCTGGTGATTGCACCTTCTGAACTCTCATTATGGTCCTCCAAATTTTCTGAAAAGGGCAACATATAGGCGAATATGGCTCAATTCAGTTCATTTGTGTCTATTCAGTGTTGAGAGGTTAGAAGCTTTTGCAAAGTAGTTCTTGCCATTACGGTCAGCCTGAGCACCTAGGATTAGTAATTTTTTAGCTAGGTAAGCTCCATGACGTCCTAAAAATTAATTTTTTCAGTGTATTGGTGCTGGGGTCCGTAAAAGATGGGTTTGTACGGATTCTAGGTCAAAGTTTACCTTGACCGCACAGGCGATCAAGGTACAGCCGCACATCTTGTGCGCACAAACTGAGTTTTGCACGCATTGAGCGCTCCTGTCCTAGCTTTAGGCATGCCTTCTTCGCTATTGTGAGGATAACAGGTGTGCCTTCCTCATGCTTGTCTGAGGAACATGCGCGCGAAAAGCTAAGGCACAGTTTTTGAAAAAATCTTGGGAATTATTTTTGGTGTTTTCATGCTGCTGATGTGTTCCTATTTTTATGATAGGATGTTATGGAGGGAGAGCGATTGGCCTGATATTCGTGCTACCTTAGCTGTTGATGGTCACGTGTGCCAACAGTTAGCATGATGGGATCTCCTAAATTTTTTGAAGAATGACCTTCTTCGATCATAGGATCAACTTTTGCGCTACCTGATCCGATGTTGGAGTAGGCTGTGCAAGGTGATGGTGCTACGTGGGTGAGACCTTACTATCCGTCCCGAGATGGATATCTATTTTGTGACCAGGCTACTACCTTAGGGTTAGGTGCTTCGATATCCACTTCCCTCTGGGAGGGTGGATCTTGAGTGGTTCCAGGAGTGTCATTGCGACGGGGTGCCCCTTGCGAAGGGGTGTATAGCCATTGCTATAGTGACAGACCTATCTGAGCGGTGTGCTTTAGTAGCCATTGTGCGACTGGTGGGGTTGTATGCTCCTCATTAGGCATCGGGTTCACAAATTGGTGTCTTGCGCTGGCTGAGGGTCGGGCACTTTTTTTACTTTTCTCGCTTCTGTTACTACGGGATGCTGGAAAAAATTTGCAAGGTCTAAGATGGATCGAAGTTGTTTACCTATGCTAGCATCCTATGCAACATCATGTATGAGCGGGTGGTGCTGCTGAGACCTATGGTCGTGGTGCCTGCTGGGGGTCCACAGGAGGCTCGAATGAGGAGGTGGGCTCCTGTGATGCCTCAAGGAGGTGGGGGTAGGGTGGGGCGTTACTGGAACGCCACCACAGAGGCTTGGAAAGAGGCAAACCCTCAGATTTTCTTGCCATTCCCTTATGCAGGGATGGACTTCTGGGGAGATCTAAACATGGGTCTTCTTACTGGATATGCTTGGGGGCCAGCAGGTATGTCTCTGTATTTTCTACATTTACTTGAGTATTTATGTTTATATGTGTATTATGATGACACTGACGTAGTATTGGTTACTCTTGCAGATGTTGGCGAGGTTGGTCGTCTTGTGGCTCGGTTGGTTGGGCACCAGCCGATTCAGCAACCTCGAGGAACTCTCGAGGGGCAGGGAGGAGCTCCTACACAGCCTCTGTGTGGAGCACTGGGTGGTGAGGCTGGTCCCTCGGGGGAGGGTAGTAGCTCGACTGCTGCTAAGTGAGCTCATGTTGATGCAGCAATGGTTCATGTTGCTGAGCTGACCAAGCAAGTGGTAGATTTAGAGGATGCTTGGGGTCAAGTGGACCATTTGACTCAGGGGATGCCTACTTGAGGCTTTTTGGATGACCTCGAGGATGTATGGCTGGAGACCTTCATGGCCCGGGAGAGGGGCTATCAGCCAGTTTTACGTCGGGTGGCGATCTCCATATTGACGGCGGCTCCAGTACTGGTACCAGGAGGGACAGTGGGTCCAAGTGCCCCACTTGGGGGAGTGTTGGGCCCAAATTACGGTATGATTTTCACCCTCTAAATACTTCAAATTATATTATAATTTCGAGGTAATCCCTCTTCACATTAAACGATAAGGAATAAAATATCATGAAAATGGGAACAATCAGACTAATGATTAAAAGGATGGTTTACAATAAGAAATTGACTCCTTTTGTCTTCATGTGCAAGAAATTAAGAATGCCTAGACCAATAGGGAATGGAAGCCAACCAACAGACGTGAGCATATGAAGTGCTAGCAATTCCAATGACTGGTAGAAGGCGAACAAGCAAATCCGAGTCCAAGAACTCAAACGACAGCCACGTGTAGCGGGCTATCATTTGAGAAACACTCTCGAAAGTCTTGAAGATCGCCTTTAAAAGGGAAAAGGACGAAGGAGGAAAGGAGAGGAAAAATAGGATAGGAAATCCATCATGTAACAGAGACTCAGGAAAAGTCTCTCTAATTATGTTTTGTAATATCTCTGAAGGTGATATAGAGTTTTGAGTAATCATCTTTTAAAGTTTTTACAATGCTGAGGCTTCTGGTGGTCTGGGCCCAACCTCTAGGAGCTCCACACACATTTTCATATTTTGAATACAGAACCAATACTTGTGAATCCGATGCAGTTGTAACACATATCTCCATTCAATACGAATACGGTTCTCTTTCTTTAAGATTGTTAGAAATTGCGTTCTTAGAGTAGGACAAGTGCAATCCTATTTGTGGAAATGTTTTGTTAGATAGTTCTAGTTCCTTTGCTATCATTGCATTTGAATTCCAGATCATAAAAAAACTGATTTTAGCATTATTCATCTCTATGAATTACGTTCTCTTTCTAGCATAGCGAAGCAATTAACCATTTGATCAGTGTTGCTTAATTAAGTCCTACAGAGAACTCCATTGAATTTTTTTTTTTTTTTTTTTTTTTCATAGCGGTTCACATTCCTATGTGCCCGCACACACGTACTAGCTACATCCACGGTCTTAATGAATCATATTAAATCCTCCCGAAGGGATCTACTGTTAGCCTAACACTGAGGCCTAACCCCGCGGGCGTCTAGGAGATTTGATCCTGTGACCTCTCAATCTTGGAGTACTTCCAAGCGGGGACTCAACCAATTGAGCTAACCCTTGGGGCTATTGCAAAATTACTTAATCATAGCTGTACCAGTTATTTAATCTGTTTCAATTATATTGCTATTTCATTATTGCCAGTCTTAGTTATACTGCTGTTTCATTATTGCACAACTTGTCATATTGCGGCTTCATTGTCGCTTAGTTAACTAGACCGTTGATTCAATTCAATTCCATTTCTGAGTAACTTAGAATATTGTTCTATTCAATTCCATTACTGTCATTTCAATGCCTGCTTGGTTTATTTAGATTACTGTTCGGTTCATTTAAGCTGTTGTTTTGTTCCAGTAGAGAAATACAAAACCCTGTTGCTCAATCTTAGGCTAAAGATCCATCCAAGTCACCCTTCATAGGATAAAAAAGTTCAGGAAGTTAGTAATTACTTCATCACAACTGAAAAAGAGCATCCGTAGACTAGCTGACTCGCATATACTGTGCTAACACTCTTGAAATAAAAAGACTTACCCCGGGTTGATAATTAAATAAGGGAACACTAGAGTTGTCAATAAAAAGTCACCTCTACCCGAACCAACATTTTGGCGCCATTACCAGGGAGAGTGTTAAGAGTTATCTCCCTTAGTTCATCTTTTCTCCATTGCTGTGAGGAATTGGGTATTGAAAACGAGAGGTAAGAACCTGCGTACTGGCAAGCAAAATGCTTGTCTTTTAGCCCGCTCACTAGCAAGTTGTACAAAGAACCGTAGGATAGGTGCTCTTGCTTTATGCCTAGGAAAAAGAAGATAGAAGCAACCCGAAATCATTCGCAACCATACTCACAACTCAAAGGACCAGTGATCCTTTGGAGGACAACATACATAGATGAAATAATTAAGAAAGCTGAATCTCAGGCATCTATAGGACCCAAAACTGTTTCCATTCAAAGTTCTAACATACCCCCTCAGGCAGCAGCCTCACCATCTGTAGCCTACGCCAAGATTCACAGAAAGACAGAGGGGTCTGAGAAAATCTTGCAGACTGTCATTCATCAAGACATTGACCCTTCAAAAGAGGGAGGCTCTTGCAACTTGCAAGAAGGTAGGGGAGAAACTAGTGGAGGAATTCACATAGAAATATCAGAACCTAAGTCCCCTAAAGAAGTAATTGAAACAAAACTTCTCGAATATTTCTGGCACCTCTAGGATCAAATGGAAAATAATCAAAATCGAAATCAGAGGCAGAAATCAATATTAGAGTACCCCACTATTGATCATGCTGCCAATGCCCCTATGAAAGCCACTCCCTTGCACAAAATCCCCACCTTTCATGGGTTAACCAAAGAAGATCCTAATGCATTTCTATTTGAATTTGATGTCTTATGCATAGGATATGACAACACCACCGATCCCCAGAAACTAAAATTATTTCCCTCCACCTTAAAAAGGACTGCTCTCCGCTGGTTCATGGGATTAGGAGGGGGAACTATAAACAACTGGGACCAAATGAAGAATAAATTTCTTACCAAATACCAAGATTATTGTCGAACTCGAGACCTAAAAGACGAAATCTTTAACATGACTGCAAAAGACAATGAAACATTAGAGGAATACGTAGAAATATTTCAATACAATTTACAAATATCCCCATATACCACGTTGTCCAAGGAAATTTTAAAAATTACAATGCTTAAGGGGATGAAGGAGGAATGGGTTGAAATGCTTAACATAATGGGGAAGGGAGATATTTATCAGGCACTTGTCACGATGAACCCTGTGGTGGCAACTTTGCAGAACGACGGATGGGGCATAAAGTGTTGCAATTAGGCTATTACTGGCTTACGATTTTCAAAGATGCAAAGAAGTATGTACAGGCCTATGATAGTTGTCAAAGAATGGGCTGCCCAGGCCAAGCTGATGAAATGCCGCTGCAACCACAATTGGTGGTGGAACCATTTGAACGATGGGTGTTGGACTTCATTGGGCCATTCAATCCACCATCAAACCAGAAAGCCCACATATTAGTTGCCACGGATTATGTCACCAAATGGGTGGAAGAAATAGCCTTGTCAAGAGCCACAGAAGAATTAGTAATTAAGTTTCTCTTTGAACTATTCATACGATACGGCCTGCCAAGTGAAGTGATAACCGATTGGGGGGCACAATTCACAGGCAATAAGAACATATCTACCTTGAGAAATCACCATATCATTCATAGAGTTACGTCTCCTTACCACCCACAGGAAAATAGACAACTCGAAAGCACTAACAAAGTCTTGGAGGCAATCCTTACCAAGATAGTAGTAGCACACCGTCGGGACTGGGCCACTAAACTACCAGAAGCCTTATGGGCTATCAAACAACCTAGCGAAATACCACTAGATATTCACCATATCAGCTATTATTTGGGAGAGAACCTATCTTCGCTATCGAGTTCGAAATTAAAACACTAAGAATAGCCGAGGAAGTGGGATTAAACTTAACAGATGCTCAAGCTAAAAGACTCTAACAAATAAATGGACTGGATGAAATTCAACTGATTGCCTTGCAACGCACAATGATCATTCAACAAAACGAGCCAAGTGGCACGACAACCTAATAAAAAAGAAGGTATTTCAAAAAGGAGATTGGGCACTCCTCTATGATTCTAGATTCCAAGACTGTCCAGGGAAACTGCAAACAAGGTGGCTTGGTCCATATGAGATACAAGAAGTACATAGCAATGGTACCCTCACCTTGACCACTATAGATGGGTCTGGGTTAACATTTCAAGTTAACGGGCATAGAGTACGCCTCTATCACAAACCTCTCACGAAAGAATATTTTTGTCAATAGGCATGAAACGATCCCACCATCCAAGTTGTGGCGCAAGGGGGTGACAACCCCACAAACTCAAGTACATGAGAGGTTTGACAACATCACTTGTAAATAATGTATATAATTGTTTGCTTATTGTACATTTGTCCCATTTTTAATCCATTTTTCATTATAAGATTGTGTTTTTTGCAGTTTCTTACTTTGCTGTTCAGTTTATGAACAACTGTTGTTCAGTTTTCGAACGGCTACTGTTCAGCCGAGCTGAACAAGTTTTTGTTGTGTTCTTTTATTATTGTTGTTTAGTACAAGAACGACTGTTGTTCAATTTTTGAACGGCCACTATTCAACCGAATTGAACAACTTTTTGCTGCATTTTTAAATTTTGTTGTTCAATTCCAGAACAACTGCTATTCAATTTTTGAATGGCAGCGGTTCAACCAAATTGAACAGCTTTTTTCCCACGTTTTTAAATTTTGCTGTTCAATTCCAGAACAACTGCTGTTCAATTTTTGAATGGCAGCAGTTCAACCGAATTTAACAAATTTTTTCCCGCATTTTTTAAATTTGCTTTTCAATTCCAGAACAACTGTTGTTCAATTTTTCAATGGCAGCGGTTCAACCGAATTGAACAACTTTTTGCCCACATTTTTAAATTTTGCTGTTCAATTCCAGAACAGCTTCTGTTCAATTTTTGAACGAAAGCGGTTCAATTGAATTGAACAGCTTTTTGCCCATGTTTTTAAATTTTGATGTTCAATTCCAGAACAGCCGCTGTTCAATTTTTGAACGGCAACGGCTCAACCGAATTGAACAGATTTTTTCCCGCGTTTTTAAATTTTGCTGTTCAATTCCAGAACAGCTGCTGTTCAATTTTTGAACGACAGTGGTTCAACTGAATTGAACAGCTTTTTGCCCGCACTTTTAAATTTTGTTGTTCAATTCTAGAACAACTGCTATTCAATTTTTGAACGGCAGCGGTTCAACCGAATTGAACATCTTTTTGGCCATGTTTTTAAATTTTGCTGTTCAATTTTTGAACGACATTAGTTCAACAAGATTGAATAGCTTTTTTCCCGCGTTTTTAAATTTTGTTGTTCAATTCCAGAACAACTGCTATTCAATTTTTGAATGGCAATGGTTCAACCAAATTGAACAGTTTTTTTCCTGCGCTCTTAATTTTGAAGTTCAATTCGGAAACAACTGCTGTTCCATCTTTGAACAACTGTTGTTCCTTCAAATAAAACAACCATTTTTGAGCTTTTTTTCCAAACAACCTTTAAACAGCTGCTGCTCATTGTCTTAATAGCCATTCTTTTTATAATTGAGTAACCTTGAGTAGGGAATGGCACTTAAAAGAGAGAAGGAAATGGTAAAATTCCATATATGATGTCCTTTGGCACTATAATTCTTAAACATGAAGCTGATATTATGAACACATGAAAGTAAAGGCTAAGACACCCACAGTTCCAATATGATATCAAACAATTCAGGACCTTATAACGATATGTATTTTTGCAGTATTAGAGTAATATGGCCCTACAAAATGAAGAAATGGAACAAGGGGTATTAATGGTATTATTTTTATGCTTCTTTCACCATCCCTCACTCTTAAGGAGTCAATGAGCCTCCCTTTGCAATCATTGTGTGACATGCAAATCTTAAGAGAGGATAGGGGGTCTCATCATGAGCCAACCTACCATGATCATAAGGATTTAACAGGTGACATGCCCATTATGGCTACCACACCAGGGTAATGACCTTCTCATCTATTAGAAGGACAGGAGGTCTCATCACGAGCAGGCCTGATCACTCTGTTACAATTCTAGTGAATGGCATTGTGACTATCTGGCTACCACACCAGCACAGTGACCTCCTAATAGATCAAAATGTTAAAATCCAAAAGCAAGTACTACTTTTACATACAAATCTTAAGAGAGGATATGGGGTCTCATCATGAGCCAGCCTACCATGTTCATAAGAGTGTAGCAACTGACATGCCCATTATGGCTACCACACCAGGGTAATGACCTTCTCATCTATTAGAAGGATAGGAGGTCTCATCACGAGCTGGCCTGATCATTCTGCTACAACTCTAGTGAGTGGAATCGTGATTACCTCGCTACCATACCAGCATGGCGATCTCTCTATCAAAATGGCAAAACAACTATTCTTACATAGGGATCATGGCTCATTTTTTGGGTTAAAAAGCAACCCTATCGAGGCTATGAACGCTTGCTAGCAGCAGTGGCTCTGCTTGTGGTATGAAAGAATGCTCCTTTAATGAAAAATTGTTCTTACATATACCTTGTCTTCCATTTTCTTCTACCACAAAGCTATTACTCGAATTAGTGACAATCATGACTTACCATAAGAATAAATAACAAAGATTTGTTTACATATTTTGAACTTTGGAATGACAATGCCAATCATTACTTGACTAAGTCTTGCTTCTGTCATAACTTTTGAATCGTGCAAAGACATCATATTGTAATAATGGCAATACTATTTTCTCTCGTGTTCCGGTCATCTCCGCACAAGATACAATTATGAAAACTTCTAAATCTGACCTTTTGCTACATATGTAGTAATTACTTAACTGTCGATCCTCCACACGCATATTTACCAAATTCTGACATTCCCATGTCCACATTCATAACTGGCCAAATCTCTCCTATACTTGAGGGCGTGGGTGCCCTTTCTTTAGGAGAGGGGGTGTAATTGGCCTTAATTCGGCAAGCATGTGAAATCCATGCGCAAATCCCGTCAGATGCATCGATAAACATTACAATTAAGGCATGAATACTATTTACATAGAACCGAAGTCTCTCTCCCGCTTACAGACAACACCCAGTTGAAAAAACAAAGCCAAGAAGAAAAATAACCAAAGGAAAAGAGCATATCAGTCATGGGAAGAAATACCCTTCGAAACGAGCCTTCAAATTTTCCGATTTCAGAAGCAGCAAGTGCCATCCTCCAGAGAGCTGTATGGTTGAAATATGTACATAGACTACAAGGATCCAATACGAGAATTGCAATTGAATTTCTGTAAAATTTGCAGGAAGGGAAAACCCGAGTTAATGGCTGAACTATACCAGCTACAAAGGAAATCATAACAGATGTTTATGGAATCTCAGCGCAAGGGGAAACATGGGCAAAAAAGCATCTTCTCCCGAGAGTAGTAGTAACAGTATACCAGGACCCATATGAACCATTAGAGAAAAAAAATAGATGGATTAACCCTACCTCTTTACACCATCTATGGTAGGAGCTGGCATTATTCATTCAGAAGTTCATTACATGCGAAGGGTGTCGGAATGTGGTAAAACCTCGACAACTCAAACTTTTAGCTGCACTCAAACAAAAAATTTCAATTAATCTGCCTGCCTTTTTGAATTCTGTATTACATGATACTGTTGTTCGATTGAGAAAGGCCAAGAAGCCCCAAGCAGTGGTTAGTCACCAAGGCTTAATAAAATTAATCATCATTCATGAGCTAGATAGGCAGCATATAGCATGGGACAATTTCGTCAACCCAGAAGCACAGGAACAAGAAGTAAACCCCAAGGGAATTGAAACTGAGCCCCCTAGGGTAAATCCTCCAAGAAGAAAAAGAACCCGAGCCTTAACATCAGAGCCAAACAGGCGAAAACAACCCATAACACCCCAGGGAACTTCAAACACCATAGAGGAAGCAGAACCATCCCATGCACCCTTACAAGAATTTGAGGAGGAAATGGCCGAGTCCTAGGGAAAATAAGGACAAACTATGGATTGAGAAACTCATTGGAAGCAGGGGAGCAAGAGGAATTTTTTGATAAAACTGCCTCCCCCAATAGCTCTGGTCACACTAACATCCTACCCAACCAAGAGGAACTACAAGATGACGAGACTCTGTATCCCATTGATAATTACGAAGTATAAAGTGATGGATAGGCAGTGGAGAGATTGGAATCACAAGGTGATTCAAGTGACACTGTCCTTGTGGAGCAGAGTACACACACATAGATAGCCCCTTTGTCACCAGGAGGTAGCATCACTCCTCCTAGTCAGGACCCTCATATTGAGGTCAATTCTGAAGAAGTAATTAGAAACACCATTCTAGATGCTATCCCTGAAAAAGAGAATTCTACTCCCCTATCACCTACTAAAATAAGAATAGGTAAAGGTTCAGACGTGAGGAGAACTGAGAAATTAAGAAAGACCTGCAAGAGATTGGAGAAATTGGTGAAATATTTGAGGAAGCAACTGAAAATAGAAAGAAGGGCCAAGAAGCCAAGAACATAACTCTCTATTGCAGGGACTTAAATAGAACCAGAAAATACTGTTGAAAGTGAAATACAAATCTACTTAGCCAGCACTATGGAAACTGGAACACAAACCAATTTGATAACCACTACTGAAATTGAAGTACAAACCAACTTGGTAGATACCACAGAAGCTGAAGTACAAAAAAAACTGGCAAGAAACATCTAAACATCTACCCAAACTGAGCAGAAGGTTATGAAATAAAATGGGATCCAAACAGAGGAAAACCCTGCCTATGCCCATTTAGTAGAGATAGCTGCGAACCAGAGATTGAAAAATGAGCTAATGCAAGTACGGCATTAACTGACACAGTGCAAAAAGGATTCAGTACCATTACGAGAATATCAGGCACTGCAAAGAAGTTCACTGACCTCTCTGTCACGGAAGATGAGACATTCACCCAGCTTAGAGGAGAGCAGGAAAAGGTTAAAGCAGTGCAAGAACAGGTAGAGCAAGCTAAGAAGAAAATCTCTACAATTTTCTCTCTATATGATGATGCTTTATAATGCAGAGCTCCGGCAACCAACTATGCCCTGTTCCTAACAGAATGGTATCTACTCTTGAAAGTTAAAGCTGTTAGAGTAGGGAAATCCACCACCTTCAGGATCATGGAAGAATTTGTCCAACGCTGTAACGATCAAGATGAGCAGGTCCAATGCCTCTTGTGTGAGCTCTACATGCATAAATTCTTCTTAGAAGAAGACACTAACAACAAACCTAGCCCCTTCATAGGGGATGTATAACTGCAAGCCTTTCTTTCATTTTCCAAAAACCAGATCAGATGGGCCAAAGCCTACGACATCTTTCAAAAAATAGAACATAGTCTAGATTTATGGGTCAGGGGAGAGCCTACAAAACCCTTGCAACTGATCATCCAACATAAAAAATTCATGAGAAGGCCAGGTTTGAAGTCTAGGCTGGGATCCATCCATAAAGATATCATAGAAAATGCATGAGAATACTTTGAGGAAATTCGTGAAGTGGCCTTAGCCGCAGCCAAGCAACGATGGATGGCCTCCACAAACAATGTGAAGAATAGGAAGCCATTCAATTACAAGAATTTCAAGGCTGCTGCCTCCAGGTTCCATTCATACAATAGCCTACTCTACAGCATGGGGACTGCCTGGTTGGGATGTAGATACAGGAATCCTCTCCTCTAGCTTCCTCCTAAGGAGTATAATCACAATTACGAATTGCCAGAAGGAGCCACAGGCGCTGCCTTTGCACTCATAAAAAGAAAACAAGGCTTTAGGACACACAATGAGAAGGCCTACCCTGCCTACTCTTTAACACAACTACATATTAATCATCTGTTTGCATGAGGACATGCAACTAGGTAAGCAGGGGAGTATGTTGGGGCCAGATTAAGGTATGATTTTCACCCTGTAAATACTTCAAATTATATTATAATTTCGAAGGAATATCTCTTCACATTAAACAATAAGGAATAAAAGATCATGAAAATGGGAACAATCGGACAAATGATGGTTTACAATAAGAAAATGACTCCTTTTGTCTTCACGTGCAGGAAATTAAGAATGCCTGGACCAATAGGGAATGGAAGCCAACAACCAAACACAAGCATATGAAGTCCTAGCAATTCCAACGACTGGTAGAAGGCGAACAATCAAATCCGAGTCCAAGAACTCAAATGACAGCAACGCGTAGCCGGATGTCGTTTGAGAAACACTCTCGAAAGTCTCGAAGATTGCCTTTAAAAGGGAAAAGGAAGGAGGATGAAAGGAGAGGAAGAAAAGGACAGTAAATCCATCCTGTAACAGAGACTCAGGAACAATCTGTCTAATTATGTTTTGTAATATCCCTGGAGGTGATATAGAGTTTTGAATAATGATCTTTTAAAGTTTTTGCAGTGCTGAGGCTTCTGGTGGTCTGGGCCCAACCTCTGGGAGCTCCACGCACATTTTCATATTCTGAATACAAAACCAATACCTGTGAATCCGATGCAGTTGTAACACATATCTCCATTCAATACAAATATGGTTCTCTTCCTTTAAGATTGTTAGAAATTGCGTTCTTAGAGTAGGACAAGTGCAATCCTATTTGCGGCAATGTTTTGTTAGATAGTTCTAGTTCCTTTGCTGTCACTACATTTGAATTCTAGATCATAAAAAAAATGATCTTAGCATTATTCTTCTCTATGAATTACGTTCTCTTTCTATCATAATGAAGCAGTTAACCATTTGATTAGTGTTGCTTAATTAAGTCCTATAGAGAACTCCATTGAAAAATTACTTAATCATAGCTATACGAGTTATTTAATCCATTTCAGTTATATTTCTGTTTCATTATCGCCAGGCTTAGTTATATTGCTATTTCATTATTGCACAACTCGTCATACTGCTACTTCATTGTTGCTTATTTAACTAGACCGTTGATTCAATTCGATTCCATTTCTGAGTAACTTAGTTAGACTATTGTTATGTTTAATTCCATTACTATCATTTCAATGCCTGCTTAGTTTATTTAGATTACTGTTCGGTTCAGTTATGCTATTGTTTTGTTCCAGTAGAGAAACAAAAAACCCTGTTGCTCAATCTTAGGATAAAGATCCATCCAAGTCAGCCTTCATAGGATAAAAAAGTTCAGGAAGTTAATAATTCTTTCATCATGAATGACAAAGAGCATCTGTAGACCAGCTGAATCACATATACTATGCTAACACTCTTGAAATAAAAAGACTTACCTCGGGTTGATAATTAAATGAGGGTGTTGGGTCTCAATCTAGTCTCCTAAACTGAGCTCATTTAATTGTCAACCAGGATTTGTAAACTGCTGAAGTGAAGTGTACCATATGTACCTAGGTGCTTGTTTCCTAATGCGTTGTGTGTAGTGTTTTGTGATGTTTTTGGTCTTTTATGTTGATTTATGATGTTTTTGATCTTTTGGTGTTTTATGTTCACAATGAAAATTCCTAGAGAACTAATGAAAAGAAGTTAGTGGTCAAAAACAGAGTTAAGCCTAATGTATGGAATGGAAAATGCAATTGGAAACACTGGAGCAGAATCTGAACTATGACTAAATAAAAGCAAAAGCTTGATAATGACTTTTAGGTAAATGACACAAACTAAACTTGAGAAATGATCACTAAGTATGCAAATTCTCTACATAGACAGTGAAACAACTAACTTACAATGATGCAATACTCTGTCCTAAGCTCTTCTATTCTATGACTAATTCCTAGTTCTATTCTGCAATTTAATTGAATGTCACAGAACCTATACTCAAAGAGTTATTGGTTTCTTGTTCAAAGTAGTTCTTTTGAGGAAGAGCTCTGTTTTATGAAATGATGAGGAAATTACAGAGAGATTTCAGACCTTATAGTGATGTTGTCTTATGTTCCTATGGCTATAGATCAGTTGTATTTTTTAGAACAGGAAGATGTTTTGTGAATAATGAAGGCTGTCTTGTTAATTCTAACAACTAGAGTAATCTATTGTGCAATGGATGACAATTTGAATATGAGATGCAAGTGCAATGAGTTAATCTAAGAATGAACCTAAGATGCTACTAAACTAGATCAATGTTGAATTATAAGTCATCATCAAACTTGAAACAAAGTAACTGAACATGAATTAAATGCAATGAAACTCCGGAGCATTCTAACTATACTAACATGCATTATTCTATGAAGTTACACAATCTGTTTGTTCATCATTAGTGATATTTTGGAAGAGTTCCTTCTTTTGGAAGAGATAGAACAATTCTAACTGTGTAAT
Organism: Pinus albicaulis; assembly: GCA_034641835.2. NCBI lineage: Eukaryota > Viridiplantae > Streptophyta > Pinopsida > Pinales > Pinaceae > Pinus > Pinus albicaulis. Next base: position 3,765,490 of record CM076571.1, read on the forward strand.
TGAATGCAATTGAAAGCAAATGGACTGAAAGCAAATGAAAAACTAAGTTATCACATCCATACCCTACTCGTCATTATGATGTCTTGGGCAAGCGTTTAAGAGCAAGAACGGAGATGATCCTTAGTACAAACACACAACTAAATCATTCATTATCACGGTCATGTCTTGAACTTCTTAATAATTTCTTGGAAGAGTTTCTTCTTGTGGAAGAGTGATTAGAACAAGTGTAACTGTGATAGTGAATAGCAAAAACTACAACTAAATCCTACAGTACTATAGCTATTCATCATTCATCATTATAATCTGTTGGAAGAGTGTCTTCTTGTGGAAGAGCTGGAATGAATATAACTATAGTAGCTAGTTAAAACAACTACAAATTCAACTCCTAATCCTACAATACTATAGTCATTCAACATTCATCATTATAGTCTTTTGGAAGAGTATCTTCTGGTGGAAGAGTTAGAATGAGTACGACTACAGTAGCTAACAAAAACAACTATTAATTCAAATGCAAAGCGTAAAGGCAACTAGGAAAACTTATCTAATTTACGCAAAATAAATCCGTGCAAGAGGCAGGGGCCCTCTACCACTTGACGGCATTCAACTCCAAATTAAATCACGCCTTCAAAATAACTTTGTCTGCTCCATTAACGATGCAATAGTTTGAACATAACACTCTGCGTTTTCAGGAATGTAACACAGAGTTTTAAACAAAATCTAGCATCCAATCTAACATAAAATCTCTAACATAGCTCTCGGTCTCCCAAGAGTTTATAAAGAAAATGCACGTAACAATAATTACAATAATTCAGGAACACTGTCTTTCCTTATCCAAATCACGTTAGGATTCTTTGAAGTGGCTACGTGAAGAAGAAAAGACATCTGGACTGAGACAGTCCTAATAGAAGTCTTCCTTCCTAAATGTGTTCCCCACGTTCAAAACCATACCCAGAATTCATTTCTTCCTCCATGATGAGCAACTAACCATGTAGACATGACGTGGATCATGCTCATATGCGGTTTTTCTCAAGAGGCCACCTGGAACATACTCAAACATGAAGGCAGCTGCAGAATCGCCGGTTAGCTACGGAATGTCTGCATTCTGCAGCTAGTTCCGGTCAAAATGCTTAACAATGGCAAAAATCACAAAATTCAACAAGTCGGTCATGTAAATCATTCTAGAAGTAATTTTAACTATATTTATTGATCAATTGGGTCTAAGATAGAAATGGACAAGGGAAAATGAGGTAAAAATGAGGTGAAGGAAAGCACAAATTTGAGGCTCAACATACCCCCACTGTTGTCTCTTTGCATGTCCTCATGCAAATTATCCTATGAATTCAGAGGCTTCTGCAAGGACATCTAATCCCCTTCTTCTCCTTTGTCTGGAAGCTAGAGGTCTTCTGGGTTTCCTGATAACAAGTTTGAACCTGAGGTTGGTGAGTGCCCTGATTAGCTTTTTGTTCCTTGTCTTTAACTTTTCATTGGTCCTCTCCACTTTGTCTATATGAAGGGATAAGGTTGAGTTCATATCAGTTTTGAGCTTGATTTGATCTTTGAGAATTTCATTCTCATTTTTGATGTGTCTATTCAGTAATTCCAACTCATACCTATCCCTTCTTAATATATCTATTTCAGACAGTGGAGGACTGGGGGTTCTCTCTCTGCTTTCTGAAGCTGTCCTCTCTAAAGTTTCCACATAATCATAAATTTCTTGTTGAGCAGGATCAATTTCAGGGGTTCCTTCATAAAAATCCTCTTCATCATCCTCTTCAATGGGTGTTTCTTCATCTTCTATATTGATTACCCCTGTTTGTTTGATTAGTGTTTTCTTCAGTTTTCCCTTTAATCTGTGGCTTCTCCTAGGCTGAGAGGATCCCTCTCTTTTCTCTGTAGCAGATTTCTTGATTATATTCTCTTCCTTAAGTTGCCTCTTGATTCGAGTCAACTTCTCTAAAATGATTTCTTCACTGCTCTCTTGGACTGGTTTGTCAATTTCAACTTTTGAAGCCCTCCATTTCCTACTTCTCTTTGTAGGCTGTGGTTCAGGTGATGGTTCTTTTGCTTCTTCAGAATGATTTCTTATTAAGAAATCATCCCATGTATCATTTGTTTTAGCTAGATGATGCTCAATCAAAATTTTGACTAAACCATGATGATACAGGGTTGTCTCTAAAAATTGAATTCTTCTCTGAACACAGGAAGCCATCTTCTTCAGACTTTGAAGCAAGAAATATGGTAGGTTTAAGTCTTCTCCCAGAAAATGCATCATTAGTCTAATATGGTAGACATAAAATGTCCCATATCTACCCTCACATGTAACAAATTTTTGCAAAAGAAGTAGTATGTTTCTCCATTTGTTTTTCAATGCAGAACTGGGAATTCCTTTCTTGAATACACTAACATCCATATTTGGTGATTTTAAAATTTGTTTCCAGGAGTCATTGTGGAATTCTCTATTTTTAAACCATCTTTCTCCAGTTCTGAGCAACCCTGTAGCCTCTGCAATAAAAACTTCAGTGACAGTAAACTTGACATCCCCTACTTCAACTTCGGTTCCTTGAAATGATCTTGCAAATGTTTTAGTGACTTCCTTGTGGAAGCCATTAAATTTGTCCAAAAATTGAAGCCATCCTATTTGTTGTAACATTTCTTTGCATTGTGGGTAACCTTCTAAATATTTTGAACCCACAGGTTCAGTCCTTACGATGAAACCCATGATTTTTTTTCAATATCAAATTAACACTCTTCTACCCACAAAACAATGACTTTAACTTTCGGATTGAAATGGCTTCAAGCTCTAAATGAAAATGGCTTCAATTTTGGAATGACATACCTCTGATTGATAATGAAAAATGCCTTAAAAACCTTGGACTGATATGCTTCTGTTGACAATTGAACTTTGGAGTGATATGCCTCTGTTTGATCATGAAAGCAGTTTCAAATTTCGAACTGATATGTCTCTGATAGACAGTGGGAGATAACTTCAAATTTCTTTTTGTGCAATACCTCTGGCTCTTAGTAGAAAAAGACTTCAAACTCAATCACTGCAACATCTCTGTCTCTGGTAACAACAGACTTCAAACTCAATCACTGCAACATCTCTGTCTCTGGTAACAACAGACTTCAAACTCAACACTGCAACATCTCTGTCTCTGGTAACAACAGACTTCAATCTCCACACTGCTACAATTCTGTGTTGATAGTGAAAATGCTTCAAATTCCGTCCACAGTGATATTTTATCTGCCCACGGAGTCAAGTGGCTTTAAGTTCTCACACTGTTATACTTCCAAATTTACCCTTCTGCTCTGCTCTGCGTTTACAATGCTCAATGCTATTCAAACTGATATCCTTTGGCTCTGCTCTCGGTGATAATAATATCTCCGTCTTCGGAATGGAATGCTGGCTACGGAATGAAGTTATGGCAGTGGTCACGGAATGGAGTAGTGGAGTGAGGTGGAGGGATTGTATTAATGATTGAAGAGACAGCGGAGGATTTTACGACGGCAGAGGGAATCATCATTAAATAATTTGGTTAAGAGACGTGGAAAATTCAAACACCTCGGCCAATTAACCGCTTAAATGCTATCGGATATGAAATTTGAAATGGAAGATTTTAATCCAAAGTCTGTAGAGGGTTTGTTGGTGTTGATCAATAAAAACAATTAAAACAACCTTTTCGAATAATCCATAACTAAACTATGCTAAACTTTTATGGAATGCCATTGTAATTTTAAACTTGTTACCTCTGCCCTTTATTTGATTTTTGTAGCCTTTGTCTTCTCTGCTCATCTTTGGAGGAGTCTTCATAATTTTCTTGATGTTTTTGATTCATGAATTCACTGGGTCACTTTGTTGCAATTCTGATGTCTGCTAGTTGATGCCTTCAGAATTTGTAGCTGCGGAAAGGCTAACGGGCTGCAGAAAGGCTGATCAGCTGCAGAATGTCCACTGAGCTGCAGAATGTTCCTGTAGAATACTTTAATCATGAAAATGGAATGTTTTTGGAGTATGGATGAAATGTTATGTGGTATAAATGAAAATGGATGATGGATTATGATATGTATGAAGTGGATAATGGAATGAAATGGATTCAGTTCATGAAATGGAATGAAGGAACATAAGGGCTGTACTGCAATTCATGACATATTTTATTCACTTACAGCAAGATATCAAATTTTGTGTTTTGACATGAAAATGAGATGGATGGAAGATGGAATGAGATGGGTGAAGTGTGGAATAGAGTGAAATATGAATGATGGATGAAATGGAGTATGGATGAATAAGTGAATGGAGTGAGATGAAATGAATCATAAGCACTATGGAACTGAACTTATGATTTTTATAACAGCTGCTTATAAAAAAACAAAAATGGGAAAAGTTAGAGTGTCAGAGAGACTCTGATTTTCACCCTATCTTTTCTGTATAAACATGCCAATCAATGATTGGTTTTCATGTTTATACCTTTATTTTATTTTTATTTTTTTTATTTTTTTTCAAAAGATAAATGCTTCAGAAAATTCAATCAAGTTGATGAAGAAGAGAGACTCTTCTTCATTAACTTCACATCATTGTCTTCTTGGAACTTCTTGACAAACTCTTCTCTTGAGAGTGGCTTATGGTATAGCTTCAGTCTATGACCATTCACAAGAAAAGTGACCTCCTCTTCATCTATAGTTTTGATTTTTACTGCCCCATTATCAAAAATTCGAACAATTTCATATGGCCCAAGCCAATGTGTCTGAAATTTCCCTTGAAAATCCTTGAATTTTGAATCAAACAAGAGAGCCCAGTCACCCTCTTTGAATTTCTTCTCCTTGATGTACTTGTCATGCCATCTAGCCCTTTGCTGTTGGACTAGACTTGTTTTCTGAACTGCATCTTGTCTAACCTCATCCAATTCATTAATTTGCTCCAGTCTATGCTTTTGTGCCTCCGTTAGATCAAGTCCTAGCTGAACTGCCATCTTAAATGTTTGAATTTGGAACTCTATAGGAAACAAAACTTGCTTTCCATAAACAAGCTCATAAGGAGTATGGCCTGTTGTGTTTCTCCATGTAGTTCTATAGGCCCACAAGGCTTCAGGAAGCCTATCTACCCAATCTCTTCTATGTAGATGAACAATCTTTGTTAGGATTCCTTCAATGACCTTATTAGTGGATTCCACTTGACCATTTGCTTGTGGATGATAAGGAGTAGATGTTCTATGTCTGATTTTGTACTTCTCCATCATTTGCTCCACTAGCCTTGATGTTAATTGAGCTCCTTGATCTGTAACAATTTCCCTTGGGACACCAAAACGAGTAAAAATATCCTCAAAAAGAAAAGTAACTACAGATGATTCATTAGCAACAAGTAATGGTTTAGCTTCTACCCACTTAGTAACATAATCAATGCAAACTAATATATATTTCTTTTGTCTTGATGGAGGACTAATAGGTCATACAAAATCCAAAGCCCATTTTTCAAAAGGTTCAATGTGTACCTGAGGTTGTAATGGCATCTCACCTGAAGGAGAAGGTTTCCCTACCCTTTGGCAACTGTCACACCTTTTTACATACTCCCTTGCATCTTTAAACAAAGATGGCCAATAATATCCTAAATTAAGGATCTTATAAGTTGTCCTCTTATCTGCAAAGTGTCCGCCACAAGGTTCATCATGACATGCCTTGAGAATTTCAGGCATCTCATCTTCACGAACACACCTTCTAATAATCAAATCTGGGCCTGTCTTGTACAACTCATTAGCGACCCATGAATATCTTGCACTATCATTAATGATTTTTCTTTTATCCCTTGCATTCATAATTGAAGGAAATTTTCCTGAAACTAAATAATTGGCAATATCAACAAACCATGGAGTTTGAGTAGAGATTGCAAAAAGATATTCATCAGGAAATTGATCTTCAACCGGAGTGTCATCTTTGATATTTTGAATTCTAGACAGGAAGTCAGCCACAGTGTTTTGTTTTTCAGGCCTATCTAGAATAGTAATGTTGAATTCTTGCAATAATAACAACCATCTTATAACTCTACCATTAGTGATTGATTTATTCATTAAATATCTAATGGCAGAATGATCAGTGTGAATAAAAGTTTCATAGCTTGTTATATAGTGTCTAAATTTGTTAATGGCATGAACAACAGCTAAAAACTCTTTTTCAGTTACAGTATAGTTTAACTCTGCAGGAGTCAAATTTTTACTGATATAATAGATGGCATAGAGAATTAAATCTTTCTGTCCCAATACTGCTCCCAGAGCTGTATCGGAAGCATCTGTCGAGATATGAAAAGGTAACTTCCAGTTAGGTCCCCTTAATATAGGTGCTTCAGAAATTTTGGTTTTCAGGGTTTCAAAAGCTAACTGGCAATCAGAAGTTCACTTAAATTCACAATCTTTGGTGAGTAATTTGAAGAGAGGAGATGCTATTTTGGTGAAGTTTTCTATAAATCTCCGATAATACCCTGTAAATCCTAGAAAACTTCTAACATCTCTTTGACAGCTTGGAATGGATAGGTTAGAAATAACTTCAACTTTTGCCTCGTCAACTCTAATCCCATCCCCTGAAATATGGTGCCCTAAAACAATACCTTCAGTGAACATCATAAAACATTTTTCATGACTAAGTGAAAGGTTTGCTTCTTGACATCTTTTTAAGACTTTTTCCAAGTTTTCTAAAGCCTCTTCAAATGTATCCCCATAAACTGTAAAATCATCCATGTACACCTCTACACAGTCATGTATCGGATCAGAAAAAATTCCTAATACTGCCCTTTGGAATGTTGCAGGTGCATTGCATAACCCAAATGGAAATACTCGGTAGGCATAGGTACCCCAAGGACAAGTAAATGTGGTTTTATCTTGGTCTTCAAGTGCTACTTGGATTTTATTGTAACCACTAAACCCATCTAGGAATGAAAAGTACTTTTTGCCAGCTAATGTATCTAATACTTGATCTATGAAAGGTAAGGAAAAATGGTCTTTAAGAGTAGCTTTATTCAGTTCTCGGTAGTCAACACACACCCTCCATTTTCCATTTTTCTTAGGCACAATCACCAAAGGAGAAACCCACTGACTATCTGAAATAGGATAGATGAAGTTAACATTTAACAATTTTTGTAATTCTTCTTTGACAATTTCCCTAAGATTTGGATTCATCAGTCTTTGAGGCTGTCTGATTGGTTTGCAATTTGCCTCTATATAGATGTGATGAGTACAAGTCTTGGGACTTATCCCTTTCATGTCAGTGTATTCCCATGCATATGCAGAAGAATGTCTCTGTAACACTTTGACTAACTCTTCTTGTTGAGATTTTTCTAGGTTTTTGTTTATGTTCAAGGTTTTGCCTGGAAAAATTTCACTTGTAGAGCTGCCAAATTTGTCCATAGAATGAAGAGACATCTGCCTAGATGACAATAATTCAATATTGGATCCCTCTTGAAATGATTCATGTTTATGCTCTAGAGAGGATTCAAAGTTTTCTAGAGTATTTAGAATTTGATTATCTTCACTAATTTCTAAAATTGTGAAGAGTGGTTGTAAATATTCTTCATCCTCTATCCATTGAGTGTCATCTAGTTCTGTAATTGTCCTAGCTGGAGGATATAAAGTGAATTTCTTTGTTGAACTACCATCATAAATATACATATCACCGGACCTACAACTAATAAAGGCATCAGATGTAGCCAACCAAGGTCTTCCTAGTATAACGGGATGGCCTCCTAGATTATTCTTGGGTGTTAGGATCATGAAATCCACAGGGTACTCCCAAGAGTCTAGGGACACTGGAATGTCTTCTATTACCCCATCTGGTCTGATCACAGATCTATCTGCTAATTGTAATAATGTGGGTGTAAAGAGAAGATTAGGAAGTTTTAGTTTGTCCATGATCTGTCTACTCATGATATTTATTGCTGCTCCCAAGTCAATGAGTGTGTTTTGAATTTCAATTCCGTTGATGTGAATTTTGACAACTGGATTTCCTGGGTCAAGGTACTTTGGAATAGTAATCTTACCCATCATAATGTCTGCTATTTGTCCTACCAGTTGAATTTTCTTGGTTTCTCTTATTCTTTTTCTTGTTGTTCTCATACTCAACTCCTTTATTGTTTTGGCTAAAATTGGGATTTCCTTGATGGCCTGCAATAATGGAATTTTAATGCAAACATTTCTCAATTCATCCAAAAAATCATAATTAGGCACCATTATTTGTTTTTCTACACCTTTATCAATTTGTAGTCTTTCCGGAAAGGGAGGTATAGAAGTAGATGTGGATGGTTGCTCTAATACTGGAGTTGGATTTATTGGATCTTTTTGTTTCAGTTTTCAATGTTTTGGTCTTGAAAGGATGTATCTTCCTCAAGACTTTTATTAACCCGTAGGGAGTCTTCCTTAGAATTATCTTGTTCTTGTATGATCACAGAAGGTTTCCTCCTCTCAAGTACTCAGAATTATCTTGTTCTTTACTCTCGTGTTTCTTTCTCATGATCCTTCCTGGGACCATGAACACAAGGTTCAGGAGATAATTAAATAAGTTGGAAATTGTTGTCCTTTCATCATATGTATTCGAGGGTTCTTAGTTATTGGGCTCATGCTTGTTTCGGCACTGATTTGATTTTTGAGGGAAGGGTAATGAAAGTGGTGGATTTTGATGTGGTTGGTTTTGATGATGTTGAGGATTTTGTTGAAGATTTTGAGGAAAATTTTGTTGAGGATTTTGAGGATAAAAATGTGGGTATGGTGGATAGGATGGTGGATACTGATAGTATGGAGAGTATCTTCCATAGGGACTTTGTGTTCCTTGTGCCCAAGATTGAGATTGATTTTGAAATTCGAAGTTGCAGGCGCCAAGAATCGAAGGTAGCTGATTAAGCACGCATCATGGAACTTCTTGGCCTCAGATCCCCTGTCAAGGTCTTCTAGACTGAAAGTCAAGAGAACTGGGATCCTGAGGAGTTTCTTCTTGAAAGCACCTTTGAGACCAGGGAAGAGAAGGACACCTCGTCTCTGTTGGGCCTTTAACAAATAGCATGGTGTTTTTCACAACTTTTACATCTAGAGGACACCCTCACACATGTTTCTTCCTACATTTGGGACAAAATATTACCAAAGCATCAGATTCAGCCTTTTGCTTGTTTTGTATCTCGAGGGTGTCTATTTGTTCACTAAGACTCCCTAAGATGTCAGATTTAAAATCATCAAGCATATGTCCTATTTCTGATCTACTTACTGTCCCAGAAGCAGCTTTACTTGCCCTTGCAAGAGCAGGATCTCGACCTTTTGTAGTTACTTCTTTCCTCCTGAAAGAAGGATATACAACTTGTAATATTTCAGGTAATGTGAGTTGTGATATATCCCTTTTTCCCATCATGTTAAGGATATCCAACCATTCATCCCTAATGGTTTTCAACAAAAGAGCTTTTAAAGTGTCTTGATCTAGGTTTTCCATTTGTGCCCTTTTTATGTTGTATTTAAATCTTTCCAATAAATCTTCTAAGTTTTCATCTTCTTTTTGTAACATCTTGAACACTTCTTCCTTATGATTAACCGGCATACAATAATCCAAGTATCTCTCTAGAAATGCTTGTCTCATGTCTTCCCATGTTCTAATAGAACTACTGTTTAAACTCATAAACCACTTCAATGCTGTTCCCTTCAAAGTTGAAGGAAATAATTTCAGTTTTTGAGCATCTTGTAAGTAGTCATAAGTCCTACACAGTACTTCAAATTCAAATAAGAAAGTTTCAGGATCCTCAGTTTTAAGTCCATAGAAGTTCGGAAGGACAAAAGGTGAAATGTTTTTCATGGTTGTATTGGTTTCTTCATCAAGTATAGGGAACCCAAAAGAGCTTCCTATTCTACCTCTTCCTCCTTCTTCACCTCTACCTCCTTCTCCTCTTCCTCCTTCTCCCCTACCTCTACCTCTACCTCCTCCAAACAATGTGTGTTCTCCATTAACAACTCCTCCTCCTCCTTCCTCTGCCATGGTTGACTCTCCTGTGGAAGTAGAAAGGTTTGTATCCTCAATAAAAGTTTTTGGATCCTCTTCTATGGCAAGTTCAGTAGATGAAGTGGAAGGTTTCTCTAATGGAATAGGTGACCTTAGATCTTCTAGAAGTCCAGGATCAGTAAAGGATGGAAGATGGGTTTGAGTTGAAGGTGTACTAGCTCTGGATCTAGATGAAACAAGTGGTGTTCTAGAAATCAAACTTTTGCCTCTGCTGCTTATAAATCTTCCCCTTGAATCTCTCTCCCTACGCATAAAATTTTTTTTGGATGCTAAGAAACAAAGGTTACCTAGTTTTCACTTCCCCGGCAACGGCGCCAAAATGTTGGGTCTCAGTCTAGTCTCCTAAACTGAGCTCATTTAATTGTCAACCAGGATTTGTAAACTGCTGAAGTGAAGTGTACCATATGTACCTAGGTGCTTGTTTCCTAATGCGTTGTATGTAGTGTTTTGTGATGTTTTTGGTCTTTTATATTGATTTATGATGTTTTTGGTCTTTTGATGTTTAATGAAAAATGCCTAGAAAACTAATGGAAAGAAGTTGATGGTCAAAAACAGAGTTAAGCCTAATGTATGGAATGGTAAATGAAATTGGAAACAATGAAGCAGAATCTAAACTATGACTAAATAAAAGCAAAAGCTTGATAATGAATTTGCAAACTAATCTTGAGAAATGATCACTAAATATGCAAATCCTCTAACTAAACAGTTAAACACTAATGATGCAATACTCTGTCCTAAGCTCTTTTATTCTATGATTAATTCCTAGTTCTATTCTGCAATTTAATTGAATGCCACAGAACCTATACTCAAAGAGTTATTGGTTTCTTTTTCAAAGTAGTTCTTTTGAGGAAGAGCTCTGTTTTATGAAATGATGAGGAAATTACAGAGAGATTTCAGACCTTATAGTGATGTTGTCTTCTGTTCCTATGGCTATAGATCAGTTGTAGTTTTTAGAACAGGAAGATGTTTTGTGAATAATGAAGGCTGTCTTGTTAATCCTAACAACTAGAGTAATCTATTTTGCAATGGATGACAATTTGAATATGAGATGCAAGTGTAATGAGTTAATCTAAGAATGAACCTAAGATGCTACTAAACTAGAACAATACTTGAACTATAAGTCATCATCAAACTTGAAAAAAAGTGACTGAACATGATTTAAATGCAATGAAACTCCGGAGTTGTTCTAACTATACTAACATGCATTAATCTATGAAGTTACACAATCTGTTTGTTCATCATTAGTGATATTTTGGAAGAGTTCCTTCTTGTGGAAGAGGTAGAACAATTCTGACTGTGGACTTGTATGCAATTGAAAGCAAATGGACTGAAAGCAAATGAAAAACTAAGTTATCACACCCATACCCTACTCGTCATTATGATGTCTTGGGCAAGCGTTTAAAAGAAAGATCAGAGATGATACTTAGTACAAACACACAATTAAATCATTCATTATCACGGTCATGTCTTGAACTTCTTAAGGATGTCTTGGAAGAGTTTCTTCTTGTGGAAGAGTGATGAGAACAAGTGTAACTGTGATAGTGAATGGCAAAAAATATAATTAAATCCTACAGTACCATAGCTATTATTCATTCATCATTATAATCTGTTGGAAGAGTGCCTTCTTATGGAAGAAATGGAATGAATATAACTACAGTAGCTAGTTAAAACAACTATAAATTCAACTCCTAATTCTACAATACCATAGTCATTCAACATTCATCATTTTAATCTGTTGGAAGAGTGTCTTCTTGTGGAAGAGCTAGAATGAATACGACTACAGTAGTTAAAACAAAACAACTATCAATTCAAATGTAAAACGTAAAAGCAGCTAGGGAAAACTTATCTAATTTACGCAAAAGAAATCCGTACAAGAGGCAGGGGCCCTCTACCACTTGACGGCATTCGACTTCAAATAAAATCACGCGTTCAAAATAACTTTGTCTGCTCCATTAACGATGCAATAGTTTGAACATAACACTCTGTGTCTTCAAGGACGTAACACAGAGTTTTTAAACAAAATCTAGCAGCAAATCTAATATAAAATCTCTAACTAAGCTCTCGGTCTACTCAAGAGTTTATAAAGCAAATGCAAGTAACAATAATTACAACAATTTAGGAATAATGTCTTTCCTTTTCCGAATCATATTAGGAGTCTTCGAGGTGGCTACGTGAAAGAGAAAAGACATCTGGACTGAGACAGTCCTAGTAGGAGTCTTCCTTCATAAATGTGTTCCCACGTGCATAACCGTACCCAGAATCCATTTCTTCCTCCATGATGAGCAACGAACCATATAGACAGGACGTGGATCATGCCCATATGCGGTTTTCCTCAAGAGGCCACCTGGAACATACTCAAACATGAAGGTAGTTGCAGAATCGCCGGTTAGCTACGGAATGTCTGCATTCTGCAGCTAGTTCCGGTCAAAATGCTTAACAATGGCAAAAATCACAAAATTCAACAAGTCAGTCATGTAAACCATTCTAGAAGTAATTTTAACTATATTTATTGATCAATTGGGCTTAAGATAGAAATGGACAAGGGAAAATGAGGTAAAATGAGGTGAAGGAAAGCACAATTTTGAGGCTCAACAATTATTTCAGAATAATTTGTCTGCTTAGACATTTCTCATTCTCTAGCTGTTTAGCTGGGAATAGTGATGCTTAGCACTTGGGTGTTCCTGGTTGGGAATCCCACCTCCTTCCTAGAGTAGCTCTTGGAGGAGTTTTTCTTGTCTTGTCCACTATCAGGCTTGGGCCAAGCTTCACCTTACACCTACAACGCTGATCCTGTTGAGGGTTGGGTTGTCCTTGTGATTTGCAGCAAGTGGGAGATAGATCTACTTAGATCTATGCATATCTGGCCTCCCTTTTCACTGGGAAAGTCTGATATCCCATTGGAAAGAGTGTTCTAGATTATCAGAGCTTTAGATCCAGACCTCAGCATCAAGAAAAATCATTCTCAGAGCCTACAACACAATTTCTATCCCTGAACT